>APFE031024743.1:3401-43690 GCA_000404065.3 Pinus taeda | reverse complement strand
TGTTCGAAGAAGGAAACGAGAGACAGTTGGAGTGAGCAAGCAAGGTCATCATCAAACAGGATAAGCATACTAAGAGGTAGGCCCTCTTAATTGGTTCTAACCTAAGGAAATCTTCCATAGAATGTATCGATTGTGGCTAGACCCATTATCGGGCTAGAGGAATTGTTTGTGTCTGCACTCATAATTTTACTTCACAGGATCTCAAATCAGTATTGGAATCTTCTAGGTCATCATGAAATTTCTTCATTCTGTGATGGTCTAATATCTCAACATTTCTCCATGATGATTCTTCTTTGTGCTTCTTCTCTGCAAGTGCTTCTTTTTTCTTCCTCTCTGACATCTTCCTTGAGAATCACCTTGCCATGTTGAGCTGGTACATCTACCAATGAAGATCACTCATGGCAAGGAAAAATAAGTCTTGAAATCATCTATCCTATCTCTAACTTTCTCATGGAAGAAATGGCTTATGATATTATTGTGAAAGGATTGAGAAGGAAGGGCTTGATGTGGAGGGTGCAGTTAAGCTCAACAATGGCTTAAGAAAGCACTAGTCTTTATTAGAACTACGCCATGCACTATGAGGAGGGGATATTCAAGGTCCAACATAGTGGTCAAATGCAAGGGACAATGTTATGAGTGTGTTGACTTAAACTTCTCCATGTGTTAGGCTCAAGGGAGTAGAATACAGTGAGAGCATAGTTTGAATTGACAGTGACTGAGAGGAGGCGTCACTATGCTCTGGGATTGTGCCATGCATTGAGGAGGAAAGATAAGACAAACTTCAATGCAGAGGGGAATTTTAGTGGAAAAGAATTGAAGGCTTGCTAATTAAAACTACTATGTGCATTATGACTAAGATGGAGGCTCAAGGGAAGGTGTATTTTTCTTTAACAATTATCTAAAGAGGGTCACACTATCTACTAAAACTATGCCACATGCTGGGGAGACAGGTAGGCTCAAGGGAAGGCATATTTTTCTTAACAGTGGTCGGCTTTTCACTAAAAGTGAATCATGTTCCCTATACTAATGCATTTTGCTTCCACAATGGTTGAATGTCCACTAAAAGTGTGCCTTGTGCTCAGGAAGGCTCACTGGAAGAGGGAATTGCACATTTGACTAAGGAAAGTAGTAGAAAGTAAGTCACATTTCCTAGGGGAGGTTCGTGCACTGTGAAAGATAAGATACCTTGTATGGCACATTTTTATTTTGCAAAGGGCCACTAGAAATGCTCCATGCACCCTACAAAGTAGAATTTCTCATAAGTCAATGTAATGAGTTAGTATAATCAGGAAGGGTTAGGTGACTATGTCTTATAGGTTGTGAATGTGTAACCATATGAGATGACTTTAAGAAATATTTAGTGCAAAAGTCTAGGAGGTAAATATCTCATCAATGAGGCTCATGAATAGGCAGTGCTCATCACCTGGTGAAGGGTTGAAGCTTTCATAACTTTCACTGGGCAGGAGGACCAAGAAGAGCTCCAAAATGGCTAAGTGTGGGACCAGTAGATTAAGAGTGGGAAAAGCATTTGAAATACACTCAAACATAGATCACACATTGTTGGGCACTAAGTTATTCCTAAAGAATCAACTTAAACCTCTACGCATTAAATTGTCAACCTGGGATTTCGTCTTTTTATTATAAGGTTGTGTGCACAATTGGTGCAAGGGTTGTGTTGATATTATCTTGATCTAGGTGAAAATAATAAGAAGCAAAGACTGAGAAATGAAAGGAACAACAAAATATTTACTTAAAGAACACTTTCTTTCTACCTCTAAACTACAATCAAACTGATAACATAAATAAATTGTTAAGTGTCTATTCGGAAATCATAGAGAAATTCAATTTGTTTCCTAGGGAACAATAATTGTGATAAAAGAACTAAAATGAATCTATCAAAAAAGAGCTAAGTCTTTGAAGCTAACAATTCAAACTTGTTGTGGAAAACAATAACAAAATATAATGTTGTAAAGGAAATCTCGTTCAACGTTATTCGCTACAATTGCTTGTAAACAGTAACAGTAAATCTGTAAAACAATGACTTAATCTAGAAATGATTAACCATTCAAAAGTTGGAAATAATATGCAATAATAATACAAAGGAAGACAATATTCATCCTAGGACTCGGCCCACGGTCAATGGAATTTAACCTCTTTGTAGTTAACTCAATGAACTAGATTAAAACTGAATCGTTGAAATCTCCATTGACATGCAACAGTAAATTACAGGAGAAGTCTGTAAAAACTCAAGACAATTTGTTTCTCCAATCTTATTTTAAAAATAAGAGAGATAATTAAATACCCTACTAGAGTTTAATCCTACTTTTATATTACAAAATAATCCTAAATTCGAAATGGTAAAGTAATATTGAGAATCGGAATTGGGAGATTCTCAAGATACTTGATTCAAGTTGTGAAATCCACAACTTCCTCCTTAGAATAGGAGGTCATGATCCTCTTTTCAACTGTCTCGTGCATATAAAGCATTGATCCATGGTCAGTATGTCACAAAATTGGGGATGTTGGAGGGAAGCTTAGTCAGCATAGCTCGCCAACCTGCATCATGGTGTATAGGGTCATTAATCAACTAGCTAAAATCTAGGAGGCTTAACCCAACCATCAAAGGTAGCATGGGAGCTGCCGAAATGGTTCCTGAGATGGTTCTGCTAGATGTGACGATCGGGGTAGAACCGGAGCGAACACCAAGTTGGGTTCCTACACCTATAGTGGGTCCTAACATGATGACAGTATGCGATGAAGGAGCTCGGAATCAGATGTCAGATGAACTAGAAGAGGAGTCGGTATGGGGACTCAGGGGACTATGAAATTGAACCCTACGGGGGGGAGTAATATACCCAAGCGGAAACTAGGGATGAAGGCCTAAAAGTCTTTGCGACAAATGCCTTGGTGGTGCAATGGCTGTAAGACACAAGTGACACAAAAATGGTGAAGGGAGATCAATAAGATATTTTTGTCTCTGTGTGGGGAGATAAATTAATTAAGTATTGCCTTGGCGGTGGAAACCAAGCACCCTTCGCTTAAGGTGTGCTTGTTTGTGCAAGTGTTTTTATTAATTAAGCCCATATCATGTTTGAAAAAAAACAAAAAGATTTTCGAAATAAACTGAAATTAAAAACAGAAAATAAACAACAAATCAACTTTCTAAACCCCACCCAAACTAGGTTTGAAAACACTGTACTGTTAGTGGTGAAATCAACTGAAAACACACGAAAAAGTCCAAGAGATCTAAGTGTCAGTGTGGTTGGGATCAAATGACACTATGTTGCTGGAAAGTGATGCAGCAATAGCAAAAAACCAGGTAGGAATATCGCTGCAAAAAGATAGGGAGATGGATGTGAAACCTAGGGAAAACAATGGGACCCTAAGGCAAATGACCAAACAAGGTTTAAGGTGACACTTTGGTTTCATTTTTACACAAGCTTGGAACAAAGAAAAACTATGCTTGAGATAAGTTTGCATGCCCCCAACATAATGACTCAATTTGAGGTACATGTACCCCAAGATTCATTTCATTCACCGAAGTAGACTATTGGTTACTAACATGTGGATGGAATGAAGGTTCATTTACCAGATCAAGTGAAAGACTTGACTGAGAATTTACGAGATCTAATCAAAGACTCGAATTGGAAGGGGATTTGTTTCAATTTTTAACAAGCTTGACACAGGAAAAGAACCATGTTCATGTCACCTTGTGTTGGGCATGGAATCCCCCCATAACATGGTTTGTTGCTCAAAGCCCAAGTTTTAAGTAAAATCGTTGTGAAAACTCCGCGAATTGCAGGGGCAGAGCGCAAATTGTATGTTAGAGTCATAGGGCTATCCGCCCTAAGTTTTGAGTGTAGTGTCGGCCTACCCATGGTCCACGAACCATGGGATTGTATAAATAGAGCGAGGCTCTAAGTTGTAAAGTAGTTAGGAAGAAGTAAGTTGACAAATAGATGGAGTCAACAAGATAGCAAACATAGAGCAAGAGTCTAGTATCTTGGGTCATAGTAGTAGGAAGAGGCTCTGCAGCTGAGTGCGCAGAGGCCTAGTAGAGTCCACAACTGAGTGCGTGGACCCTTGCAGCTGAGTGCGCAGGACAAAGTCGAGTATGTAACCAAGGAAAAAGAATAATAAAGAGAAGTTTTATCTAAATTTTGTATATCCGTTCTTATGTTATTACATGTTTGATATCAAGTGCAATTATACTGTTTATTTACTGCATGCTTTTGTATGAATGGTGAATATTGCTAAGTATAAATGACAGCATATAGATAGGCTAAGTAATCAACTAATATCAGGTTTCTTGTAAGGGTTTGGGTAATAACGTGGATCAAGCCCCAATTTGGGTTGCGTGAAGGCAGCATCGCAGGCTGCAAGGTACTGATAGGTGCGCGTAGCAACGTGTACGCAAGGTCAAACCGCAGACCACCAAAAATCATCAGACATCTCTAGGGTACGAAAACCTAGTTCTAGCACCCTCCCATACTACTTCGGGTGAGACCTCAGTCTGCGCTCCGCGGACTATTGCCGAAAGGGCCAGTATTACTGGGATTTGTTTAGCTAAATCACCTCTGAACCTGGGTCAGGCCCCTACAAGCCAACAAATGGTTCCGTTGCCGGGACCGGGATCTGCATAAGGGATGTTTGATGTCATGTCACTGGAATCCAACAAAGAAAGAAATTGAAGGGTGGTTGGACAAGAAGATTCACGATTTCACGACGCAGGTAAACAGGAACCCGCGAGTATCTAAGGAATATTGGTTGGAGCGCTACTTATATTCGGAAATCCATGAAATTTTCTTTGCATCCTTTCCTTCTGAGCTGTATAAGTGGATCGCTAAGCTAGCAGATAGTCAGGGAAGGTGTAGGCTCAACAAACCAATTGTGTGGACTCTGGAATTAGTGCGCAAACTAGAAGCGTCAGAAGATATGATCACGCGAGTTGTGGACCATTGGCTCGATCAAATTATAGGAGGATTTATCACTGAGTTTGCGGTAGATACGACCGTCATCTACAGTGAGGCAGAGCAACACCTCCTCAAAGGACTGCGAGGTAAGTATATTAAATCTTTGAACACTTGGATTAAGATGCTATTGTGTGAAAAGTGGGTTGTGCGAATAAATTAATGTTTGGGACTATGCGAAGTGGGAAGATCTACAGAAACAAAAGTAGTGAAGAATTAGAAACTAGTCCCTTAATTTCACCCTCGCAGGAAAGCAAGGAAGAGCTCGTGAAAGTTTCTCCGAGAAGCGCGGTCAATCTGATAAGGCAGCGACTTCCACACTTACTACCTCCACTTACACCGCCACCAATTTCACCATCATCACCACCATTTCCTCCCACCCCACCTCTGCCACCACCACAGTTCAGTATGGCAAGTGCAATCAAACTGTCGGTATTCAAAGGAGTAGGGAATGAAGATCCGAACCAATTCTTGGTTCGTGGTAAGGGCAGTATGGGAATCACAAGGAGTTGTGGATGACAATATAAAGAAGGCTACGCTAGTAAGCACGTTGAAGGATCGCGCATTAACATGGTACATTAAGCATTCTAATGACCATCCAAACACAGGAATCACAGAAATCCAGGTCGCGCTAAACAGGGAATTTAACAGGCCAAAGTCGGAGACACAATCAATTATCAGGTTTAAGGAGATTGCGATGCTCCCGGGCGAGACCCCCTAGGATCTGGACCAGAGACTGAAGAGTATGATTAGCAAAGCCAACATGACTTTGACGGATGGGCAGCATCGTGCATGGTTTGTAGCGTCACTAACACCACATTTAAGGACGATGTTATCACAACAAAAGCTTTCCACCCAGGCCATAGCTTTGGAGATGGCAATGAGATTGCGTGAGACTCCTATACAAGATCCTGGTCTGGGAGTCCAAAAAATCCATGCAAAACTAAAAAATCTATTTCTGGAAATGCATAATTTGAAACAGGACAGGACACCTCGGTGAGAGGCGCGCGAGGAGGTATGGTGCATAAAATGCAAAGGCCAGGGGCATGATAAGGACCATTGTCCAGTTTTAGCAAATTACTTGTCGAGACGAGGGCCAATGCCATTAAGACCTAAGGCATAGGCACGACGCCTGCACTATGGTGTGTGATTTGTCAGATAGGAGGAAAACACACTACAGATAATTGTCATCTATTGCAGAGGTATACGCAGACGTCCCAACAATTGTTTTGTAATTTCTACAGGTCGATAGGCCATGATGAACACACTTGCAAAAGCTACGAACTAATGATGGATCGGACTCCTGCCTACAGGGTACAAAGCAAAACATGAGCCCTCAACCCAAATGCAGGAATGGCGCGCTCTGGATTTCAGGGGCGCGGATGAGGTCGAGGTGGAATGGGACCAGGAAGGGGTCGTGGACAACTAATTTGTTACAATTGCAGAGAGCTAGGATATTATGTCCACGATTGTACAAATCCGATGAGAACATCATGTTTGTACTATACTCAGTTTGATCATGAGGCAGAAAACTACCCTACATTGATAGCAAGGCTGTGCAAAAAGGGGTACTCCAGCTTCCCCCAACTCAAAATTTGCAAATTATGAGGTCTGAGCCGTGCGAAGAGGACCCGAATGTAAACATAGTGCTCAGAAGCGGTATCACGACAGGAGATGACAAAGGTAAGCAACCTGAAGAAAGTGCTTGGGTTCGTAAGGCTCCTACAAAGGAACCTGAATTTGATTTGGAGCACGCAAAGGAGACATTCATGGAAGCTAAGAAGAGCTTCACGGAGGCCTCCACTTCAAGTAGTAAGGATCAACTAGAACCGGGGATGGATCCTTCAATTCTCACTACCTTCTTGAGAGATGCATGAAACTGTTACGTGACAGCAAGGCTTTAAAAGGACTATAGGAACTTATCACTAGGTGTGCGGGGTCAGGAGAACCACGCGTGGTCCAGAACCTTGGAAAGCACACATCGCGAACAGGAAGGGAAATGAGATCGATTGTGCAAATCAGGGAGTATGAAATGGATCAAGTAAATTTGGATCTAGGATCGGACGTTGATGTATTGCCAAAACAAACATGGGAACACATGGGCAGCCCCGTCCTACAATGGTCTCCTATTCAATTGCGAATGGCGAACCAACAGAAGATCTTACCCATGGGAAGATTGCAAGGAGTAAAGGTGGATATTGAAGGTGCGAGCACGCTGGCAGATTTTGAAGTGATAGAGATTGTCGATGACAACAATCACTATCCTGCGCTACTAGGAATAGACTGGGCCACCGATATGAATGAAGTAATAAATCTAAAGAAGCGCAAAATGATTTTTGAGAAAAAGTCACTACGTGTAGTGGTGCCTTTAGACCCTACGGAAGGAGCACACTACACAGAGCCAGTGTGTGTCAACGAGAGCGACGACGAGCTAGACTGTATCTACAAGATAACCGCTCTGGAACAGGATTGCGTGAATCCTACAGTGGATGGCCAGATTTCATGGGAGCGCAAAAGCTCTTGCACATCAGATTCGGATGAGGAAGTAGAACGATGGCAGAATTGGATGCACGAAGTAACAACACTCAATTGCAACATGATGATAAGATCACTACGCTGTGTGACAACAGAGATAAGGGATCTGCCTAAGTATGACGGATTGACAACGGTGGATGAATTTCTGAAAAAAAAAAAGAGCAAGTACCAGACGACAGCATTTGGATGCTCGGAAATGGGCATGTGCGCTACGCCCGCAAGATGGTGGGGTACGCACCAACAGAGTTTCAAGGATTGGCACGAATGCAGAAGGATGATGCACCTATGATTTGGAAAACCCCGGCTACGAATGAGAGTCGGTTACGAGGGGTAAAATAACTTGCGTGCCGACCTTTCCCAATGGGTACAAACATATGACATGCAGCCTGCACAAGCGCAAACCACTCCCAAAATAGAGAATCGAAACAAAACGCAGCAGAAGGAAAGGTGAAGCACGCCAAAGATTATCCATGGAGAAGCATTCGACAGGGTGTGTGAAGTGTTGAACAGGGTTCACAAGGTGAGACGCACTGACTGGGACCTGCACGTACCAGCGGTTCGATGGACCTATAGGACCATGTGCAAAACCATGACCTCCAAAACAATTCCAAGGTTGCAGTATGAAGTAGGGACCGTAATCTCTTAAAAGCATGCAAAGATGAATCCACACGTAATAGCACCCGTAGGTGCGATAATGCACAAAACCCAGGATAAAGAAATCACATAGCTATGCAAAGTAGAACACATAAGACTTTAGGAAGTCATTCGGCAAGGGAACCTTAGACTTCGCGAACTTGAAAAGGACCAGGTACGGCTAAGGAAGAAAAGCATTTTGATGGACGCAGAAGTCAAGAGGCTGGAAAACGAGATCAAGGGAGCATGTCTCGTTGATAAACCAAGGATGGCAAGGCAAGGTGCGAATGATCATACTAATGAATTAGAACACTATAGCCAAGAATTAATTAGTCTATTGTCATGGCTAGGACCGCATATCACCAAACGCAGTAACCAGGGGAGCGCACTACAAACAGTAGAGCGCACGGCGCCGATCGCCATGAGGACAGATGAGGATTTTCCACGGACTATAGTGGAGGGCGAGATGGAGCCTCGTACAGGTGGTGTGACCACCTGACTAGCCATAGGAAGAACAATCTTAGCACTCCAGGCAGCTGAAAGGGAGTGTGGGACTATAAATTATTTTGCCTGGGAGTTGTGCGCTATGATAGGTACGCACAGGAACAGCCTATCACAAGGTTCGCGCCTGCGCATGAAGGGATGCGCTGCCACGCCGGTGGGCAAGGAAGTGACCATTGGTGCCAATGTTCATGATGGGATGTCTGATTTGAGGCCAAATGGAGTGGGTGGCGGGCATTTAAGACAAGAGTTATGGGTAAGATTTCAGAAAATCTGCCACCAAGAAAGCATTGATGGCCCGGAATTGGGGGGAACGGTCGAATTTGAATTCAAAAGGCGCCATAAAACTCCAAGGGCTAGCCAAACAACACTTGGTCAATTGAGATTTGAGCGGTTGAACAGAGCGCAGAGTGTTGACAGTCGAGTGATAATAGAGCCCTTATGTTCGCAAAAGACCGCATGCAGTGCAGAAATGATGACGACCACTAAGGATGGGTTGGGCATTGGAGAAGGAACCTTTGGCAAGGTGACGCAGAACCCCATGGTACAAGATGTTCCTGAAGGTGCTGGGGTTGTGACATAAATACCCAAATCACCACGGACGCCGAGGCTGAAGAAGGATAAGCAGGCAATGGGACCAGTACGCATGTCCCTGAGGAAACCATGGCACAACAAGTTATCAATCGAAGAAAAAGGGAAAGCAGTCACAATTGAAACAGATGAGGAGGAGGAAGATTTGCAGGCCCTGATTACCGCCACAGAAGAAGAAGACGTGGAGGAGGACATCCAACCATCACGCTCTGCCGTGAAACTACCCGTGTATGTCCCTCCGCGGAAAGGAAAAGCCAAAGTACCAAAGGATTTGGATGCAATGAAGAATTCACTCTAGACCCCGCTCCTCCCCGATGGAATTGTATTTGAGGGCTCGCACCTAGGCCGCATGCCCACCATGAAATTTGAAGACTAGGACCCACGAACATTGAAAAGTTCCCACACTTAGAGACGGCAAACCTGATGAAGCATAATACGGAGGGGGCAGTAATAGCGTTAGAGCCGCAAAAATGGTTGCACGGTGTGGAAAAGGCCTGGTTGCTACACTTGCTATGGATTCCACATTTCCACTGTGCGTCCTTCACCATTTTCGTCATCAGGCAGCTGCCCTGCCTAGTGCATGATGGGTATCTATGGCTGGAGGAGCCTATTCCCATCATGGTAGACCTCATCCACCAGATTTCTCGGTTTCCCTGTAAGGGAAAGGACCCCGTGATGATAGCCGGGAAATGTAGCGATCTATCTCTCGCAGAGGACATGAAGGCAAAGTATAAGCTGGAGAAAAAGAAGAGGGGCTACGCCATCTCTAGCATCAAGGATAAGGGGGTGCACATAGCCACCCAACTCTTGGTTGGTAAAGTGATGAGAAAATGTTGCACTAATGAGGCACCAGCGCTGGTGTTCGCGTTGGCTGAACAATGCGCAAAGGGGGTCTAGTTCAACTAGGCTAAGTTCCTCTGTGGGGAGTTTTCGTTAAATTGTCGTGAAGCCCAAGAGTAGGGTAAGACCTTCCACTATGCATGGTTGCTCTTATCCACCTTGCTGGTAGCAGGAAAACTGCCGGAGGATAGTTAGTTCCCGAACATTGACTGAGACTTACCAGAGGCCACGAAGTACGCTTCGCTCCGGGCCACCAAGGACGTGAAATGGATTCGTGATATAGAGATTTCCCAGGTGCTCATGGAGGCAAGCATCCGAATGTGGATCAACAGGAGGCCACGCCTGTCACCTACGGTGCACAATAGTCTGCTGAGTTTTGCAGACTTTAAGGTGGATATGCACAACATATACATCAGGGTGCGAAAGGATCTGGCAAAGCAGTGGACAAAGCTACCATTTGTAGCCACTGACGACACGATCTTCACGGTATTGGAGACATGGTCTCCTGAGTGGTGCACCCCAGATTTGGCCGAACTGGAGAAAGCGGCAGCACAGAAAAAGAAGGATGATGCCAAGCTGCACGTCACCCAACTGGCTACGAAAAGGCAAAATGAAAAAGTGGCAGTTGAGGTAAGAGTAGTCCGTGAAGCAACACAGGATGTCGCGGAGCAGAAGAAGGCCACAGAAGCAGCAGCAGCAACGGAGACAACAAAGGCTGCAATGGTACAGGCAGAGGAGGGCCAAGCAACGTCCTCAAGGCAGGAGGTAGAGGACACAGAACTAGCAAAAGGGAGCGCGGACCCAAGGACCATGTCCACACAGCTCAAACGGTCACGCATCATAGAGAGATCGGGTCCAAGGAAGAAGGTCAAGGCCTCGAAGCTAGTCATTGACCCGATCACCTTAACTGAAGGTGATCTCCATGACATCGGTGAGACGGTCCACGATGTCACCAATGAAGTGCTCCAGGAGTTTATGACAGAGCACTAGAGTGTGTTGGGGGCCCTCAAGGCACAGCTGCAGGAGTTACAAGTGTGGGCCGCTCAGGAAGGTACCCTGTCTACCCACTTCGCAGCAGGTACTTTAGCAGCAAAGCAGATGTTGTGCACAAGGATGGCTAACACCATAGTGTTGCCAGAGGGCGCGTTAGTATCATCAGATGCGATGGATGAAAGGCCTTGGCCTTAAACTAGCTACCCTTCACCGAGAAATGCTCTATCAGCGACAGGATGGAATAACAGTAGAGTTGTGTGCTAGGGAGAACCGCGCGATCCAATTTCTTAGTGAACAGAAGATCAATATGGAGCAGCTCAACTTACAACGCGACGAGTTGGTGTCACAGAACCAAAGGTTGGTGCAGACGGTAGATGATGCTTGCCGACGCGTCCCAGAGCTGGCTATCACAACAGATCTATAGGTGGAAGTGCGGATCCACAGTTTGGCCAGTGGAATCCGCGATGCGAGAGAAGAGACAACAAAGGTGCAGCTGGAGTTGAATCTCCAAATCGTCGAGTTATGGTTGAAGGGGAAGCCTTCTACTCCCCCAAAAATCAAAGAATAGCGCACCAGCGCTATTATAGCAGGGTTGGAATAGATTAGAGGTGCATTATGCTACTGTACCAACATGTTAGAACAGGTGCTTGAGGTCCTCACGACGTTGCAAGAGGACCCCAACATCCAACGGCTGGAGACAGAGGCACGTGTACTCCAGCAATAGTACGACAGCATCAGGGGGACTTTGCAGACAGTAGTCCTTACTCAATGGCTTGCAATAATGCAGCAAGCCAAGGCGCTAAAGGAGTAGGTGGACGTGGTGTGCCATAAGGAAGCAGTTATCAAAGCACACATCTAGCCATGGATTGACGAAGCCTTCACAATCACAGCAGATATTGAAGGAAAGCTCACGTAGATACAGGGGATGCATGCACAGATGCAACACAGCACGCCGGAAACAAAGGGCTTAGAAGCAAGAATGCAGCAGGTACAACAAGCAACAACTCAGTGCGCTGCAGACATCGACATCATACGGGAACAGTTGAGGGACTCCGCACCAAGATCACTGCACCGACAGAGTGACTCGAGGGTGAGTCACGATGTTTGTGTTGGGAGCATGTTGGGCATGGAATCCCCCCACAACATGATTTGGGCCTTAAAGCCCAAGTTTTGAGTAACATTGTTGTAAAAACTCGCAAATTGCAAGCACGAAGCGGGAATTATATGTTAGAGTCACAGGGCTGTCCACCCTAAGTTTTGAATGTAGTGTCGGCCTACCCATGGTCTGCAGACCATGGGATGGTATAAATAGAGTGAGGCTCTAAGTTGTAAAGTAGTTAGGAAGAAGTTGACAAACCGATGGAGTCAAGAAGATAGCGAGCATAGAGCAAGAGTCTAGTATCTTGGGTTGTAGTAGTACGAAGAGGCTCTGCAGCTGAGTGCGCAGATGCCTAGTAGAGTCTGTAGCTGAGTGCGCGGACCCCTATAGCTGAGTGCGCAGAGGCCTAGTAGAGTCCACAGCTGAGTGCGCGAACCCCTGCAACTGAGTGCGCAGGGCGGAGTCGAGTCTGTAACCAAGGAAGAATAATAATAAAGAGAAGTTTTATCTGAATTTCATGTATCCGTTCTTATGTTATTACATGTTTTATATCAAGTGCAATTATATTGTTTATTTACTGTGTGCTTTTGTATGAATGGTGAATATTGTTAAGTATAAATGATAGCATATAGATAAGCTAAGTAATCAACTAATATCGGGTTTCTAGTAAGGGTTTGGGTAATAATGTGGATTGAACTCTGAGTAGGGCTGCGCGAAGGTAGCATCGCAGGCTACGAGGTACTGATAGGTGCGCGTAGCGGCATGCACGCATGGTCAAACCACGAACCACCGAAAATCATTAGACATCTCTAGGGTGCGGAAACCTGGTTCTAGCACCCTCCCATACTATTTCGGGTGAGACCTCAATCTGCGCTCTGTAGACTGTTGCCAAAAGGGCCAGTAGTACCGGGATTTGTTTAGCTAAATCACCTCTAAACCTGGGTCAGGCCCCTACAAACCAACACCTTGTTTCATTTTTTAAGGAGCTTGACATGACAAGGAATTTTCTCCAGGAACGTTTATTCATTTTTTAATGAGCTTGACACAAGAAAAAGAACTGTGCTCAGAGAACCTTGATTCATTTTTTAAGGAGCTTGACACAAGAAAAAGAACTGTGCTCCAAGACTTTTATCATGGCCCATAAGAGGCCATGGCTTCCAAGAGGTTCTCATTAGATGGGAGAACAATGCTATGGAATGGATACATGTCTCATAATGGAAAGATCAGGCTCCAATTCCCCCAGTACATGATGCACTATATCATTGACTAGATCATCAGTAGACTCACATGGAACAGGTGGCCACATAATTCACTTGTGGTGGGGGTGATAACACTTGCATACAAGGACCATTTAGGGAAAATGGTTGATTGGGAGTCAAATTAGGACCAATGAATGAAAGTTGATCAATGGTCACAATTCTTCCTTCATGCAGGAAACACATTACTCGAAAGAGACAAGAGAAGTCGTCACATAAACATAGTCACGACTGAGGAGTAAATTAAAATCCAAACGGCCTTGGACAACCATCACATTGATATAGATGACCTTTCCTCCCAAATTAATAGGAAACTTAGGAAGGATCCCTAACGGTTGATTGGTTCCTCTGTTAATGGCCAACAAATTCTGAGTAACAGGCAGAAGCTACCGAGAACCTAAAGCTTACCAAGTAGTTAAGGACAGAATACTAATAGATGTGCCTTCATCTATGATTGTGACAGGTATCAATATATTATAATTATGTATTGTATTTGAAAGGGCACGTAAGAAGGAAGATGATATCTTGTCAGCCGACTCCAGTCAAAGGAAGTGACCATACTACTTGGAGGGTGTGCCATGGGAATGGGAGAACTGCCCCCTTGTGTTATGGCAACAAGAGGATCGCCCCCTAGTACCATGGCAATGGGATGACTACCCCCTTGTGTTATGGGAATGGGAGGATCGCCCCCAGTACCATGGGAATGGGAGGATTTCCCCCCAATTCATTAGAATTTGAAGAAACAACAAGAACCTGAGCAGTATGAAGTTCACTCTCTATGGGAAAGGTACGATCAACTAAAGGTGGAATCAAGTCAACAATTTTCTCAACTAATGGTTGGTCAGGAACGGGCTCATGGAATTCACATCCAAAGAGAGTGGGATTGACTAGAGATGAATTATGAGCAATCACTTCATCAACTAGAGGAAGACGAGGCTGAGAAGTTGTAAGGTTTTCCAACACTTTTGAGGCTTCATCCATACAAGGAAAAGGGTGAATAGGATGATTCCCTTCATATAAATCATAGGGAAATTTGACTTTACCCTTTCTCCCATGGACCTTACTATCACTAGTTGAGGGTTTGTCACCAACACAATCTCTAGAGGCTAATGATGAATGTATATGTGAACCTATAGCCCAAACTTCTAATACCTTGGGAATACCAGGACAATATCTAAGAAGGTGGTCACCTTTATAAAGAATGCAAGGGAATTTAGGTTTGCAAGGTTGATTGGAAGGTTTCTCCATACTAGTTTCAACTATAGCAATGGTTGTTCGCCTGCTTATTTTTCTTCATCTTAATCTTCATTTTCTTCTTCTTCTTATCCACCTGATTACTAACTTGTGGGATTTCACAAGATAAAGGTGAAGAAGAGGAAGAAGACCGAAGAAGCAAAGAAGGAAAAGAGTCAACTTTAGAATCAACTGGTGGTTTATATTGTTCAGGTGGAGCAGAACCCGGTTGAGTAGCAGTTCGAACATTCGGAACCATAGGGGTCCAAAATAACCAGATTGGAAAACCAATGGTAAATCCATGAAGGGATAATGTTGCCATATAAGGATCACCAATATTCCCAAAAGAAGGAAAAGGACCAGGATTCCCATCAGAGGGGTTTCCTTGATTGGTGGACTTAGGAATTGTTTCCATTAGTCTCAACCTGATATCTACTAAGGAGTATTTCCACAGGAAGGATGGTGTTTCGTGGTCAATTAATTGATTTTAGAAATTAAAGACACAAAAAAAAGAAATGGGTAGCTAGGAAAAAGGGTTTACCAAGTCACCGTGAACTAGAATATACACGTTGGTGAACCAAGGACTTAATGTACGGCAACCAATCTCCTCAAATGTTGTTTTCAGTGTATCACAGTATACAAGGCGACAAACTTGGTTACCTATGGATGGATAGAAACCAATAGGGGACTCCCAAAATATACTCGACGATAAGTTGGAGTGTAATATATAGTACTGATATCTAATGCATAACCATTCGATGAGAGTGTTCCTTTATACTTTTCGTGCGTGGAGCTTTTCCTGATATAATCGAAGGTACGTGGAGAACGATCCTATACACTTACGAACGTGGAACAAAATTTCATATAAGACAGTTATTCATCCAAGCAGCAGTTACTCATCAATTACTTGGTCCCGAATTTCCTAGCAAGACAGTTGACTCCATAAGGCACTGATATCAATTGTCTAAATCTAATCGCATCTTATAGGTCTTACTAAATCTAAAACAAGTAGTTGGTTGCTTAACTATGTCTCCCGAACTGGTTGGTTCCCAACTAGTTCCCCTTCATTCCATTTCTGTCGTTTCTACCCCCCTTAGTCTGCTATTGGGAGATAGCTTAAATGAAGAGATTGGGGATCACGGTGATAGCCCCCGATATGAGTCGTTGTCACGGTGCCTAGACATTCTATGCAACAATAATGTCGTTGACGAATGTTGTCTTTACATCTATCTAATGTATCTTCCATCCCATTTGCGTTGAAAGTGCTAGAATAGATCTGATTGATGAGTACCTTGTTAATAAAGGTTGTCATTGATGTCAATATGGCATTGACTGAGACGTCAATATTCTTGAGATGCATAGTTCAAGATGATGATGCCATGACTCTTGGTGGTTGGTTGACTAGGATAACAACAATGAAGATGTCAAGTCACGAAGAATTCAAACCACTAATTAAGGAAGCCCTAAGAAGTACTTGATCTAATGTTGCATGTACTTAACGATCTAGACTTTAACCCTTGATGACATGGAGGACCATTTGATGACATGGAAAATGATTGGAGACATGACATGAAGGATTTGGAGATCACTTGATGGCATATGATGACATTGTTGGAAGATCTCATTTAATGATATGGATGGTGGTTGGACGATTGCCTTGAAGTGCTCTTGATGAAAAGGATGGATGCTACACTATCACAATAACATGGATAATGTTCATGACACACTATGATGAAGAATGTGGAGTCATAACAATGAAGAAGCTCTAATGACCTTGTTGTCATAATCACCTCCTGCACTAAAAAAAATCAAGAATAGTCACAAAGAAAAATTATTTTGGACACCTTGGAGGCATCCTTTCAAAATGGATCCTAGACCATATTAAAGAGGATTTTTTCCTCTTTCTAATGAGCCTTTATTTGTCCCGAAACACCCAGTAGTAGAAGGACAACAACAACAAAAGAAAGAGGAAAGAAGCTCACATGACTCAAGAGGTGAAGGAAGAAGAAAAGAAGCAAAAGAAGGAATATCCTCCGGATCTCTACTATGACTATGACAAATTATTTAATTCAAGTCTTCTTTCAAGGTTTTCAGTAGGATAGGAGCATGTAGGAATAAAATAAAATTGCATGACTATAAACATCTTCTAGAATCTAGAAGTATGAAGTACATAGAGTTCTAGATACTCATGTAGAAAGAGAATTTATAAATGAGAACAAAAAGGCATGGTTAGAAATATCTTCTAGAATATAGGAGCATGATGAACATAGCTCAAGATATTCATATAGAATGAGCATACCTAGAAGAGGACCTCATCCACTATAAACTGATCATGAATAAGAATCTTAGAAAACCTCCATCATCAAAAGGAAAGAAACATTTGCAAGGTAAGGGTCTTCAAGGTCCTATAATGGAATCTTCAAAAGAAGATTCATAAATAAGAAGCGAATGTCTCATTGGGAAGTCCCATTCATGTGATTCAAGAAAAGGATGATGTGCAGGCAAGCTAAGATGAAGCAAGAAGGGCCACACCAAGGACAACCAAATGAAGCTAAGATGATCAAAGGAGAATCAAGATGAGGTATGTATGCATCAAATTGTATTCATGTTATCATTTGTATATTATTGAGTCATGGGAATAGTTCTAGAAACATGATCCAAGTATGAAAGAATATCTTTCACTAAGGACATGCTCGAAGGCATTTACTACATTACAATGAAGTTCAACAAAAGAATATGTTCACATAAGGAGTTTAAGATTGATGACTAAGAAGCAAGAAGAAATGTTTACTAGTCCAGGAAGCAATCAATGAAGAAATGCTCTCACAAGAAGCATAAGATGGTTGACCCATCTATCTAAGAAGAAAAAAATAAAGAAAGAGATCAAGCATGTGAAGAACACCATGATCACCGAGAATCACTATCTGACAAGATACTTTGAAGATATCTCTTGAAAGAAGGCAAGACAACTTTGACAATGAAAGGAAGGACCCTTGACACCTATGAAGGCCTTGGAGATATAAAAGATGAAGATAATTGATTCTACTCTACAAATATGTCGTGATGAAGAAGCCATCCAACAAAAGAAATGTTCAAAGCAATATCAGGATGAAGTCATGATGGGCTACTATGTCGAAGCATGTAAACAAGCAAGTACAATGAAGCATACATGAGAGGAGTATTTTGAAGCATGGACATATGACAAAGGAGTAGCCAAATGACAAGAAAACCTGATGTATGGCAAGAAAGACACTTTCCATGAAGGAAGCAATGACATGACAAACCAAGGAAGAAAGTGATTGATGGATGGTGCCCTACCTAGAAGAAGTTCGAACAAAGACTTCATGATATCAAAGAAAGGAAGGATATCAAGCACTTGGAGGACCCACGAAGAAGTTGTTGATGAATGAAAGAGTCCCTAGTTAAGAGGGAGCTCTGACAAGTCCCTGATTGAAATGGAGTTTTGGATCATCCTTGATTACAAGGAGTGACATTTGTGTTTTTCAATCTCATGGGTCATGCACTAGACTAGGACTAACAACCGTAAGTCTAGATGAAGGCCATGAATGGAAATGTAGACAGAAGATAGACACAACATTCTTCTCTTCACTTGGGAAGAAAGAATAGGAGGATTAGGTAATCATCTGGCATTTGATACTCTTTGAGGATGTGTAGGGCATCCAAGACAAGAGTACACAAGAGGACTAATATTCTTTGAGGGCTGGGAACCCAAGATAAGAATAGTCCTAAAAGGTCATACTCAGAGAACACCCGAGCGGGTATGTACCTTGAGAGACAATCCACAAACTTCAATGATTTACCTGAAGAAATCAAAACTCTATTAGATGATTTCACTGATATTATTGTGGATGAGTTGCCAAATGCATTGCCACTGATCAGGAGTATTAGTCATCATATTGATCTAATACCAAGAGCAAGTTTGCCAAATAAAGCAACACACATATTAACTCCTCAAGGGAATGCAGAAGTTGGAAGACAAATGCAAGAATTGATGGATAAGGGACTAATTAGAGAGAGTCTTAGTCCATGTGTTGTACCGACAGTATTCATTCCAAAGAAAGGAGGTGAATGGCGTATGTGCACAGATTCCAGAGCCATAAAAAGGATCACGATCAGGGATAGATTTTCTTTTCCACGCATGGATGATTTAATGGATTGTTTGAGTGGATCAAAGTATTTTACTAAAATAAATCTGAAGAGTGGACATCATCAAATAAGAATTAGAGAAGGAGATGAGTGGAAGACTGCATTTAAAACAAACAATGGGTTGTATGAGTGGTTAGTGATGCCTTTTGGACTCACTAATGCACCTAGCACGTTCATGAGATTGATGAAGGAAGTTTTGAAAGAATATGCAGGCAAGTTTGTGATTGTTTATCTTGATGATATTCTAGTTTTTGGTAAAAGTAAGGAAGAACATCTAGAGCATCTTAAATTGGTTTTAAGAACTCTGCGGAAAGAGAAACTACTAATAAATCTGAAGAAATGTAGTTTCATGAAAGAAGAATTAATTTACTTGGGATTTGTAGTTTCTAAAGAGGGATTGAAAATGGATCCAGAGAAAGTCCAAGCAATTTGGAACTGGCCTATTCCCAGAAAAATATTTGAGGTAAGAAGCTTTCAAGGTCTTGCAAGGTTTTACAGAAAGTTTATCAGAGGTTTTAGCCAGATTTGTGCACCAATTCTTGAAACAATTAAGGAGACTAATCAGTCGTTCAAGTGGATAGAAGCAGCAGACAGGAATTTTAAATTGTTGAAGAGGAAAATCACAGAGGAACCGATTTTAGCTTTACCTGATTTTGAAAAAGTATTTCAAGTTGAAACAGATGCTAGCGAAGTTGTAGTTGGCGCAGTTCTAAGTTAGGAAAAAAGACCGATAGTGTACTTCAGTGAGAAATTGAATGAAGCGAAGAAGAAGTATTCTTCTTACGATAAAGAGTTTTATGATATTGTGCAAGCCTTGAAAAAATGGAGACATTATTTGCTGCCAAAAGAATTCATATTGTATTCAGACAATCATGCATTACAGTTCATAAATAACCAGCCGAAATTGAACCAGAAACATGCCAAGTGGGTATAATTTTTGCAAAGATTTACTTTTGTGATAAAGCACACAAGTGGTAAGTTGAATAAAGTCATTGATGCATTGAGCATGGTAATTTTTATTGTGCAAGAATTCAAAGTTGGTGTTGTAGGATTTGAAGAAATGATTGAAATTTACAAAGATGATGCAGATTTCAAAGATATCTATACAGCAGTTCAAAATCCAATAGTGCATAACACAAGTCAATGGTTAGATTATCTAATCCGAGGAGTCTTATTGTTTAAAGGCAACAAGTTGTGTATTCCCAAGTGTTCTATGAGGGAAAACATAATAAAGGAGAAACATAGTGGAGGATTATCTGGTCACTTTGGACAAGATAAAACCTTTGCTCAGGTGAATGCTTTTTCTTATTGGCCAAAAATGAAAACTGATGTTAAGAGATTTGTTGAGAAGTGCAGGATATGTCACCATGCTAAAGGGAGAAGTAAGAATACAAGATTGTATCAGCCATTGCCAATACCATACCAACCATGGGATGCAGTTAGCATGGATTTTGTTTTAGGATTACCAAAAACTCAAAGAGGAAATGATTCCACTTATGTTGTGGTAGACAGATTTTCCAAGATGGCACATTTCATTGCTTGTAAGAAGACTAGTGATGCAACACATATAGCTAATCTATTTTTTTCGGAAATTGTAAGATTGCATGGATTGCCTAAAAGTATTGTGTCTGACAGAGATACAAAGTTTGTAGCACATTTCTGGAGAACTCTTTGGAAGAAACTAGGAGCTAACCTCAGTTTCAGTTCAACATACCACCCTCAAACAGATGGACAGACTGAAATAGTAAATAGGAGTTTGGGAAACATATTGAGAAGTTTAGTGTATCAAAATCCTAAGCAGTGGGATTTAGCACTAGCTCAGGCTGAATTTGCTTATAATGACATTCCAAACTGAAGTACTAAAATGAGTCCATTTCATGTTTTTTTTGGAATGAATCCAAGAGGTGTGTATGAGCTTAGAAATTTGGGTAAACAACAGACAAGAAGTGCAAAAGCTGAGGAGTTTGCATAACAGATGCAAAGACTACAAGAAGATGTCAAAGGCAGATTGCAGGAAAGCAGTGGTAAATACAAACAGAGACTGGATATGAAAAGAAGAAAGAAAGAATTTCAAGTGGGAGATTTAGTGATGGTATATTTGAGAAAATAAAGATTTCCTGCTAAGACTTGCAATAAACTGAAAATGAAAAAGATAGGACCATATCGAATTATAAGAAAGTTTTCAGCTAATGCATATGAAATTGAATTGCCAAAAGGAATTGTAATATCACCTATTTTCAATATTGCAGATTTGTATCCATACAAAGGGATAGAGACAGAGCTATAGGAGGAAACTACAGAAGGTGAAGTTCAAAAATTGAACTGGGAAGAATAATGCCAAAGACAGTTAAGAAAAAAGTTGAAGTTATTTTAGAGAAAAGAGTATCCAAAAGAACAGCCAGTGGAGGATGCTATTTGGTTGACTACAACAGAGTTGCAGAAGTATGGAGTGTTTGTTACCTATATCAATAGGTTTCATATTTCATGATTGGTCATAAAAGGTCCAAATATGCTCTGCTTTGATGATGCAAAGATCCCATATTTCCATAAGGGGACAAGGGGTGTCTATATTTGGATAAGGACTTAATTTTGATGGATGGTCCAACAGCCTAATCTGGATCATGCCATGTTTAAATTTCCTGTTGTAGAATAGAGAAAGAAGTCTGTCCAAACTGTTTAAAATCTTGGCAGACAAGTAGTTTAGGTAGAGAAGAAAGATTCCCAACAGTTTAATCTGGGACCTTGGAAGAAATAAGGGTAGAATTTGATAGAAAATCAAAGGAAAAAAGCCAGAAAAAGAAAAGGCACACAAAGGGTCTACAAGTCCAAGTACACCCTCCAAGAAGAAACAAAAAAAAAAATGCTAGGCAAAGTAGCTGGGTAGGTAGATGGGGTTGCAGAAGTGATATTCAGTTCAAAATTTGACTTTGATGGCCAAAATGAGAGAAGCAAAACAAAGAAGCATGTCTAACCTCCCTTCCTTCCCTTTTCCCATTTGTTACTAACATCCCCTCATGAGTTAAAATGCAGAGAAAGATTTATGGTTTCATGGAGATTCTTCATCCTTTAAAGGCCACATTTCCTATGTAAAAATCTTTTCATTTTGATCTACTCCCTAAACTAAGTGAGTTTCAAACAAACTCAGTGACATTCACCCTCACTTACCCCCTTCATCCATATTAACCTCTAATTCTACTATGTAACTCCCCTATCTTACCCTTCCCCTACTAGTATTAACCACCATGGTGTATAAACCCCAAAGTTGTATAAATATACTCCCTTGGCTAATAGCCATATGGTCTTTTAAAAGGAATCAAAATGACACCTGGTCACTTTGATGAACCTCCATTTCATCTCTCTCCCTATTCCAAGTCATTTCACTCATTAAACCAAGAAATCCCGAAAAACCCATAAAAATCCACTATTCCAAGGTTGTCTGCCCGAAGTATTTAAGCGAATATTTTAATCGGCCGGCGGGTCCCCCCCCCAACCTGCACGACTCGTCGGAGGACCCGCCAGCCGTCCGATCTCCGCCGCCCAGATGTTACGGTGGACGGTCAATTTCGCTCCCCGACCTGCCGACCTTTAGCGTCCAGGGAAAGCGGTTTTCCGCCCCGTACAGGGACGCGTGGCAGGCAGTGGGATTGTTCGGAGCCCCCCTCCCCGATACCGCCTTTGCCCAAAGGTGGTGCGGGGAACCCGCTTACCGCCATCCCTGTTACCACCCTCCCTCCTACGTCATGTGCATGGCATCCTGACGTCACCTCACCTATGCCCGCCCCCCCGTCCCATGGCCCTCCACGCAGCCCAGCCACCGCATCTACCCGCCACCGTGTCCTGCCACCCTGGCTCACACCTCAGTGCCACGTCACTTCCGTACCCAGGCCCCACCATGACGTCATGCTGATGTCATCGGCGGAAAAGCACGAAACGCACACTTTTTCCAAATTTAACGTTATAAACGACCAAATGAGTCGTTTTCAGTCATTTTCACGCGCAAAAGAAGTAGCCGTTGTCGACCAGCTGCCGCGAAATTTGTCCTCCAGCCATCAAATTCAACATTTCAACCGCTACAAGTCCAGAATTCGACGGCATTAAGCCTCCACAGCCCGGCCCGCAAGCTTCCAAGCTAGTTTTTCCAGGTATTTCGCCAATTTTCCCACTTTGCCCATGCATTCCAATTCTCTGTAAAATTCACCATTAAAAGACTGGTAAAACTACTGAATTCAGCTCTGCCTGTTACCTGAAGTAAACCCAAGCAACCTGCACCACCCCTGAACCATAATTTGACATTGGAGTGCTCATTCCACGGGATGAAACCGTAAAATTGCCCCCGAGGTGCTCGACATTGTTCCCTTTTGCCAAGTACAGGCCACCTGCATTCTTACCAAAGAAACATCACTATCTATGTAACTTGCCATTAGCAATTCACATCCCTGTGAAATTTGCAGCAAACTACAAAAGCCAGCTTGCATTTTCCACTGAAAGAAGGACACCAGACTGTGTTTACAGTTGACCTGCTGCTAAAGTCTTTAACGACTTGTCAAACCATTACCTCTACCTGTACAGATTTAGATTATATCATGGCAGCTTTTGCATCCTCATCCCTCAGTGTGGCCCCACTAAATCAAACAAATAAGGAGCTGGAGGCCTTGCCATTCATTGACAAGGATTTTCTCATTGAAGACTTTGAGGGAAACAGGGACTTCTTGCAGACCTTCACTCAACTGAGGGAAGACTATAAGGATGGGCATGGTACACATGGGATTTGGGAGTCAAACCTGCCCTATTACTGTCTCCCAACTGTGAATGTTTTCCCTGAAATCATTCACATATGTGCTGAACACTATGATGTGCAGCACAGAGCTGTCAATAGTCCATCAGGGAGGATCCTCTTCTACATAAATGCTGAGTCCATCAACAAGATGTTACAGTTTGATCAGATAGAGTTGCTGATCCCATTCTCCATGAGTTATTTGCTGGAAGCTGGTGACAAGATGACCAGTGAAGAGCTGCAAAAGGTCACCAGGACCTTCATGAAACCTGAGTGCCAGCCTACAGAGCCACCTCCTTATTTGAATGTACATTTCAATGATGTAGGCAGGCGGTTACTAGACATGATAGCCTATGTGTTGGGATACCAAAACATTGAGCATGTGGATAAAGCCATGTTAGTGTTGTTGTCTGTTTACAGCCCACGCCAACCCCCTGCCCGAAAGTATAACTTTGCTAAGTTCATAGCCAATAAAATTCATGATCAGTTGAGCAAAGTGGATAGACAGGGGGTCTTCAGATACTCAGCTTACATCTACCATCTGTTCATGTTTCATCATTCTGAAGCCTTCCCATGCTATATCAAAAGGTTGGATCATAGATGGGAGAGAAGATCTATCATCTTCTGGACCTCAGTTTATCACAAGGTCACAAATTCACCCTATACCTACTGTGAATTTGTTGATCAGTTTGTATACCCAATCTCTTGCATGCTGATGAAGTCCCCTCCTCCCAGGATATCTAATGAGATAAAGAAAGCTCTGCATCTTTCTAAGAAATATAAAATAGGTGACTGGTACCTATATGAACACCATACTGTATTCAGGGTCTATGGATGTGAGCTCTGTCCATACAGGCTCCCCAAATATGTACCTATGAGGTTGTTTGCCTTGGAGTATTACAGGCAATTAATTCAGTCAGACCTCACCCACTTCCACGGCTCCAAAAAAAAGGACCACCTTAATTTCAAAAATGAGTTGGGCCCCTTCATCATGAACAAGAAGGAAGGATGGGAAGCTGCAGACTTGATCCTTAAGGACAAATACAATCTGTCCTATAGTTTTCGATGGGTCCATTATGACCCTCAAGGTTTCATCACTGCTAGGAGAACCAAGTATAGGCTCCTAGGTATTAAGCATTGCCACTACCCACACATAGAAAAATATGCCAACTTACAAGAATGGCAGCTGGACACTCTAGTTGAGAGCTTAACTGAAGAAGAAAGAATGCTTAAAAATATGAAAGATCTTGAGAAGACAATTGACCTGGATTATGTGCAGCAGGTACCTTTCAGACCGCCTCACTCAGTAGGAGAAGGGACCTCGGTTACAAGGACTGCACCACAGGCACCTTCTACAACAACAGCAGCAATAGACAAAGGCAAAGGCATAATGGGTGCAGAGGATGAAGCAAGAAAGGAACAGTCAGCCCCTCAAACAGAGCAGCTGAAAGAGCAGCAAACAGAGTAGCTGAAAGAGCAGCAAACAGAGCAGCTGAAAGAGTAGCAGACAGAGCAGATGAAAGAGCAACAAACAGGGCAGCAACAAGGACAAACTGTTCTGCCACAGACTGGGCTGCCAGAAACCCCCATAATGCAAACACCACCACCTCAAACTGAGCCATTGACTGCCCTAGTTTTGCAGACCCCGGCACATGAAGAAAGGAGAATAAAAAGAGAAAGAGAAGAGTCCACTCCTCTCAGTGGATCCTCCCACCAGCCAGAAACCAAAAGGCAAAGGGCAGACTCCCCAGAGGTGGAAGAAATTACTGAAGATGTCTTGAACAGTACGACAAAGAACATGGAGGGCAGCCAGCACACAGGGACAAGCTCCTTTCAGCAGGAGCAAACTTTACAGATTGGCTTGGAGGTGTCCTCTCCATCACAACAAAGCAAGAAGCCCAAGAGCACCAAGGCTTCTTTTAAGCAAATAAAGGCTCAGAATGATCTATTGAGGGCTGAGGTATACAAACAGTTCATAAATGCTACACCAGCCCAGCAAGAGAGACTAATGTCTGTTTATGACATCCAAGAAGAAAAAATGATATTCAGTCATTTTAAGCCCAAAGAGTCGCAGCCTAAGACAGCTGCAGATTTCATAAAGACAAGGGTGGAGGTCCTAGCTAAAGACATACATCCCATGGACCAGATTGAACTCCACAAGCAGACTGGGGAGATGGTCTATGCCACCTTGGTAGAAAAGGCCACATTGGCCCATGAGCTGAAAGAATCCTTAAAGAACACCAACACTCAGCTAGATTTTGAGAGGATGTCCTCTAAGGCCAAGGACAATAGAATAAAGTCTCTTGAGGAGATCATTATTGATCTAGGGCATGATCCTAGTGATCCGACAGGTGTAAAGGCCCTCATGAAGAAGAAGGATGATGATCTCAATGCATTGAGGAAGAGATTGAAGCTGCAGCCCACCAAGCACCCTCAAACAGCTGAGCTTCAAAAGCAAAAACAGGCTGAGGACCAGCAAGACCTCTTATTGCAGCAGGATCAAAGGATCCGTGAATTAGAGAAAGAGCTGGAAGGAGAAATACAAGACAAACAGGGAGAATCTACTTCCCAAGCTCCTCCAACTACTTCCACAACAACAGCAACATCAGGGGCAGCAGTGGCCCCCACAACAGAAGCAGCAGGCACATCAGCAGCCCAAGAGGCCAATCCAAGTATAGAGGAATTGACCAAGGCTGTCAAAGAGATGGAGCTCCAGGCCAATGAAATAAAGAAAGCCAAGGAGAAATTGGCAGAGCTGGATTCCAAATATGACAAGTCTAAGGTAACTGTGGTAGAGCAGGGCAGAGAAATAAAGGCCCTCAAGGACAAGATAAAGGCCTTAGAAAAAGAATTGAATCTGGAAACAACCATGGCCGAAATAAAAAGGATCTTATGGGCCAAAATAGGAAAATCCATCACCCAACAATGGAAATCAATAAAAACGATACATCAGCAGATGGAATTGCTGGGCCAAGCACATATAGAAATCAATAAGGCCAAAACACTGCTGGGAAACAGACCAGAACAGGCCAACAGAATAATAGACTTCCTAAACAGGCAGGAGCAGGAGGAACTGACAGCCATAGGTATCCCCAACAGAACAAAATCCGTTCTCACTGCCAAGAAAGTGCTCACTCTCAGGAATTATGTACAAGCTGTGGAGAGGAAGTGCTATGAGATCACAACAAATGTGGAGGAATTCAAGGTCAAGTTGGCAGAACTGCAAGCAAAAGGCCTGCCCAGCCTCCTAACTGGTGCAGGAAAATTAGTCTCCCAGGATCAGTTTGCCAACAGAATGGCAACATATATGGAGAATCAGATTACTACATCTAGCAGTACATCTGAACAGACAGGGCCTCCCTCAGGACAGAGTTTATATGATAAACTAGGAGGCCTATTCTTTATTGAAAATGAAGTCAACCACCTTTTTGAGACTCCTCCTAATTTTTATAGGTATACAGAGGCCGATGAGACCTTAATAAAGATTAGGAGGCATCAGATGCCTAAGGAAGACTGGTGGCAAGCAATGCTTCAAATTCTGCCACGGTAGCTCCAGCTGTTCGGTCATTGCCAGCTCCAGGTCAATACAAGACAAACAGAAGGATAAAGTGAGCATTAAAAGTAGCTGAATGCTGACTCAGCATGTAGACTATGACGGCTAGCCAAAAGATAAAGAAATGCGCAAATTTTGGCGGTGTACCCTTAACCAGCTCCAAGAGCCACCAAGTCAGCAGTCTCTGACCATTTTCTGGTAGCTAAGGGACTAAAAGTGATTACAACATTTACTCTCTCAGCGGCTGCACTCCAGCAGTTGGTTGAGCATTTATGGAACGTTTACTCTCCATTCAGATATTTTCTTATGTAAATTTTGTATATATACTCCCCTTAGTAACGCATAAGGAGTTGGTAATTTTTACTCTGAGGTATGTATACTCTGTACTTTCAGAAAAGTTTAATACAAAGAGCAATTTCAGCTCAGTGATTTCCTGGAACTCTGGTGTCTTGTTGATAATCTAAGTGATGTCGCAGAATCCCTGTGTTATCTGGTGGAATAATATGTTTTCTTTAAACTCTGTTCTATTTCCCTATGTTATTTCATTTTCATGTTTCCATCATATCTGGCAATAAAGAAAAAGAATAGTTCAGGACATGTTTCTTCGCACCCTGTGCTCAATCTTATATTGCTGTAAATGTTTTCTTCAGGATTAAAACATACATGAATTCTTAAATGCTCATGTTATATTTAGTTCCATGTTGTGAATGTTATCTAGAAATTCTTAAATGCTTCCAGGTAACAATTGCTTTTTTTCATATCAGTTTATAGAAAGATCCTTAATTGCCTTTCTTATACTGAACATATCATACCCAAACTCAATTTCAAAGCATTATTCCTCAGACAATTATCTTTCTCTGTAGCTTTCATTACAAGTATCAACACAGCACACCAAACCAAAGGACCAATGACTCCATTGCCCAACGTCATGCAAGATTCTAGTAAGAGCATACACGTTTTGACTGAACCTTTCCAACCAAACAACTAAACCAAAGTTGAGCTTCACATCTAGCCTAAAATACCATCAGAACAGAGACAAATTATAAAGAGAGAGCCCTCTCTGATTACAGCTTGGCTAGAAGCTGCAATCCAAAGATTGGTTAGTGGTTATCCCGGCCGTATTCCCTTAGAGTCAAAGGGAACAACCTGGGTGTTAACATCTGGTGCACACATTTACAGATATATGATTAACTTCACTATCCTCTGGGAGTATTGTGGAGCATTAACATGTGAGGTGCTTTTGGCAATAACCCTTCCACACCATAAGGCGTTTACAAGCTATACAGTTACAGTCAATCCTTCTGTGAGGCCCTATCCTCCATGGTTTTTGCCTAAAATAGGTATTTTTTTCTTCTTTTCAAAAATTAGCTCTTTGAATAAATTATCATCTCCACTAGGAGAAAATGGAAAACATTTCTCTTGTCTCTCCTTGATAAGGATTATTCTTTTTCCCTTTAGAAAAGATAGGTGGTAGAACTATAGGGCACTTCAATTGACAAATATTCCTTTAAGTTAGATTGAATACACAAATAATTGCTCCCAGTAATGGGAAATGAAATGCTCGAGACAATAACAAGGGTCAAACTAATTGACCCAAAGTTTAACCTTCAAAACTAAGACACAAGACAACCTAAACTTTAACCCTACTTTTGGAATAGGATACCATGTAGAAGGCACACCGATCTAGATATGCTCTTTAGTAGTCCATGCCACCCATACCGTCTCGTATAACTGGGACTTCCTTCTTATCCTTGAGAATCATAATAATGATGCACTCTGTTGTGGTTAACAATGAATACACACTTGCAGCATAAACCAAAACATCTCTAATCACTTTCAGGGGATCAATAATCCCTGCCTTCACCATATCAATGTATTCACCTTAGTCAGCATCGTAGCCAAGGTCAAGATTATATTGCTCAGTAATTTCCCAACAACCACTGCACCTTCCACACCAGCATTTGCAACAATTGTACTTGAAAACATCTTCAATCATATATGCAGTTTCACCTTCCTAAGGCAGAGTTCATCGTTTTTCCTGAGGCAAGGTTTGGACCCTTTCCCGGAGTAATTTTCGCCTTCACTTCCTTATTTTTATGCGATGCCAATTAATGTTGATTTGTAGATTGAATTATAACATCCTTGACAATATTTTAGAGATCATTTTCTTTCAAAAACAATGTTACCTTGGCTTTTGATGACACGTATCTGGAGGCACCATCTAATTTGTCCTCAAATCTAAGACTTGATGCTGACATCTTTGGGATCTATTTTACAAACTTTTCAGATATGAAAATAAAACAACAAAAATATACCCACAAGAGTGGTTAGTCCTTCAAGCAACAATAATGCAACCCTCTAGCTATTGGTCTTTGATTCTAGTAGTTTATCTATTGTTGTAAACCATTGAGAATCTGAATTAGAGATGATCCTCTTATACCATGTAGAATTTTTCTTATTCAAGAGGACAATTTTCCTATGTTTCTTTCTCAAATAACTTAGATCTTGAATTACTTTAGTAACTGAATAAAATTATGAACATGCAACAGTCACACACTTAACTAGAAAACCAAACAATGGACTTAGAATAGCTTTTCAAGTACACGCATAATTCTTTCCTTCAAATCAGCTTATCATTAATGATCAAAACTTACAAGGACACATCAAAACTGAGGTTTTCAACTTCTTGGACACTCAGATCTGCTCTATCACCTTGTTGGATACTCAAACCCACACTTTACTGAATTGTTGTACAACATTGTTCAATATGGATTCTGATCTGACCTTGGCTCCTCTCCTGTGATTTGAATCTGCTCAGCTGATCTTTCTTTGATCTCTTGTCTCTTTGATGTCAAAAAATGTTTTCATACAACTTCTCTCATCTTGTTCTATTTATGCTCTCAGACTCTAATTGAGAAAATTAATCTCCCCTATCTTAGCAACTAATCTCTTTAATCCAAGCAACCACCTTTTCTCAACAATTATGTGTACAACTAAGATTAGATCAAATAAATAACTAATATTCCAAAAATATCTAGAATATTTCATTTAGATTTTTAAGATTTATGAGATCTAGTGAAATTGATCTTTCACTTTTATTTACTAAGTGAATTTACAAGATAGTATTGTTTCACAGTTTTACTAGGTGGTCACCAAAAGTTGTCTTGAACCACTTCTCACACATTCACACCTTACATGTGTAAGAAGTTCCTACATGAGTTACACTTATTGACATACCTTGTATAAGTTGTACCTAGTTTGAAATCAAAGCAAATGTCTTAGCAGAATGCCATTTCTCACATGCTGCTAGTCACACTGGCTTCTTTAAGACATATAGCAACAAGAGTAATTTGTTTTAGAATGGACTCTAATAAGAGGTGAAAAATAGTTGTTGCTTCATGTGAGACTTATTAGAGGAATAAAACAGACACTGTGAGAAGTCCAGGACTAATGTATGCCTTTCCCATTCCGAATAAAAGGTGAGAATCCATTAACATTGTCATTAGAAGTTTGCCTCAGGCTGGAGGGAAAATATTCATCTTTATTATTTCTAGGGTGCTACTGACAAATTCTCACACATTATTGAATTATTCATGCCACATGTTTATAGGCTTCATGGATTTAAGAAAAATAAATTTGGAGTTAGAAGAGCCAACTAGGTTTAAAGAGAAATTTAAGGCTGAATGGCAACTTTAGGGTAACAAAAATTAGGGATATTAATTTGAAATTTTAACAAAATAAAGTTTATTGTGTAAAATTGGTTGTCCCATATGCAAGAGATAAGTGAGCCTACTTGAAGGCTTTAGATGGGCTCTTAAGCCTGATACAAAAGTATACTTGGGAATGTTTTCATGTGGGTAATATGTGAGAAATAGATTCCTAGGTCAAGTGCAGTGTCCATATTCCTCTTGGACAGGCATGGATTCACATCTAAATCTATCTAGGAAAGCATTTTGGGGTAATGCTTCAAAAAATGTGCCTCAAGTGGCTGCATCGTGGAGCAAACTTTCATTGGCGTAAGTTGTGAATTTTGAGTGTTATTTATTGGCAAGTTGTGAAATCTGAGCAGTATTTATTCTATGAACTTTGAGGGGTATTTATTCTGCCAAAATTGCTCAGGACATGCACCATGGAGTAGAGTTTCATTGGCATAAGGTGTGAACTTGACGGGTATTTATTCTACCAAAATTTCTCAGGACATACACCCAATCTAACCCCTTTAGATCAAAGTGAGAAAGGAACCCCAGTGGACAACAAAATACTTGTTCACCTCACCAATGAGTCAATCGCCCATTGGCATGAAAAGCCATTTTATCCTATATATTGTTGAAGCATTTTATTTTTCATATTAATAAAGGCTCTGTTTTGAGGGTTTTCCACAAATATTTGAATGTTGTTCTTCTTTATTGTCAAATATTCAACGTTTTATTCCAAATTCAGAATTTTGCTTCAAATATCAAGTATTTCAAAACAATTTTTTTTTTCTCAAGGAAAAGTATCGTAATTTTCATTATGAAGGAAAATTACATGTTGTAAATTCCATAGGCATATGCAGAAAAGTGACCGTGGTCATCTGAGAACTGTTTTGTACTATAGAAATCTATACAAAAATCCCAGAGAATGGTGTGCTGATAGTATTTGATCATATACATTATTATTTACATATTCAATTTTTTTTTTAAATTTCACCCATGGTTATTTCTGTTCTGTAGGAAAAAAATAAATAACATAAATAGATAAGTTAGGGCTTGTCAACCCTCTGCAGTCCCTAATCCATGTATGGTCTATGGAAATACTAGTAGATCTGTTCTAGTGTGTGCTCCCTGATCAACCATTCCCCTCTAGGATGATGTGTTTCCACTTCTGAAAGTCGGTCCATGGGTTCATTGCGCTCCCTGTAGATATGAGCACATGAAACATGATCAAAACGTGTTTTTAAAAACAAAACATCATCCAATATGGTTCTAAGTGTATATGCATGGCACGTAGAAATGCAGTTGAACCAATTAATAACAATCTTGGAGTCCCCATAAACTTGTAAATATCTACAGTTTTTGTTTATTGCAAAATATAAAAGATGACGAAGTGTAAGGAGCTCCGCAGAGTTATTTGTGCCATCTCCCAACCCATACAAATATGGAAATAATGTGTCTCAGATATATGGAGAATAATGCTATCGCCACAACCCTGTTCCTGTGTTGATCCATCTAAATAGGCCAAAGGGTGCACTTTGTCTATGACCTCCAGGGTGTTGGTTCAAATCTTGGCACCCTGTTCATCAACTGGAATTTCCATATATCTATTACAAATCTTAGGAATAATAAAAGGCCAAACTATATGCTTCCCATGAAATATGTTGTTTTTCCTACACATTCATATGTGCCAGCACACCATTAATGTAAGATTTCGGGGCCTTGGGTTTGGAGCTTCAGCCCACCACCGGTTCCAAGCATTTAGTATACCATTTCTAGCCTAAGTAAGTGATAAATTAAGAGTATGTAACACATGTTACTAGACCTATTGTGTTGTAGGGTAGAAGAGAAAGAGATGGTGATTTGATTCCTCCTCCTCACAACATAATACACACCATGTAGGTCCCTGAAAAGATCGTATTCTGAGATTAGTTCCGATCGGGCTTTTGTCCATAATGATGTTCCACATCAAAAGATGAGTACCTAGCTGGCCTTTTAGTTTCCATATATTTCTCCACCAGCTATCCAAAGAATCAAGTTTATGGCTAGCATGGATAATAGGATATCCATCATTTGGAGTATAGATCCCCTTCTGTGAAATACCCCAAATCAGTTTGTCATCCTCATCCCTTAGTCTCACATGGGATTCAATTAAATCTGCCGAATATCTCCTCCACTCCATATGCCACTAATATGGTATATCCAGGGCCTCCACTGGTATATGTAGTGGTGTTGTATAGGTCCCTGATCTGTGTGATGTTTGCCACTCCATTATGATTTAGGAAGGCAATCAAGCTAGGAGGGAGATGGTGTGAGTTGCCATAACCAATCCATGGATCAGTCCCAATGCTGATAGAGATATTATTTCCAATCTGCCAAGTAAGACCCCTTCTTATGATGGGAGAGGTATTTATAACAGCCCTCCAAATCATTGATATTCCTTTCCTATTCCAAGCAGGTAACCTTAACGAGTCCATGACTGTGCATGACCATATGTATTTAAAGGTAACCACCTCTGATCAAAGGCTCTTGTGCTTCAAGAGAAGCCATCCTAATTTGGCTACAAGTGCTTGAGCAAAGGTAGAGAGGTTCTTTAGGCCCCAACCTCCCCATTTTTTGGGAGTTGCAATTCTACTCCATTTGACCCATGCATATGGTTTTCCCTCCTTGTGACCCTTCCATAAGAAGTGGTAGCAAACTCGTTGAATCCTTTGTAATATACCTTGGGGGATCCAGGTCAGACACATCCAGAAGACTGGTGTCACTTCCAGAACCAATTTAATGAGAACCAGAATACTTGCTCTGGAGAGTAGATGATGGCTCCAAATATCTAATCTTCTTTCCACCTTAGCAATCAACGAGGTCCAATTTGCAATTTTGTATCCATCTTCTTTTATCCTAAAACCAAAGTACTTCAGTCCATTCTCCATTGTCAGGTTTTGGAAGGGGATGTTTTGGAGTGCATGATAGGTCTCCTGTCAAGTACAAGATGAGAGAGATATAGTCAATTTGGCCCCATTTATTTCCATCCCTGTTGTGGCACAAAAAGGATTCAACACTTTAGATAGAGTTTTGTTGTCCTGAATTCCTCCATCTAAGAAGATGAGCATGTCAACCACAAAGAGCAGATGTCTTAGCGTGCATTGCTCCATGACCTTGAGACCCTTGAGCCTCCCGGATCTTTTTTTTGACACAATAAGCTTGCTTAGGCCTTCCATCATAATAAGAAAAAGCAATGGGGAGAGAGGACACCCCTACCTAATTCCTCGCTCTGCCTTAAAGGAATGGGAGACTGATCCATTGATTAGGGTTCCAAAGGATATAGATGTAATGCAACACATTATCCATGTGATAAAAACTAGTGGAAAGCCCAAGTGAGTAAGGATCATCCTTAAGAATAACCAGATGACCCTGTCAAAGGCCTTTGAGAGGTCAATATTAAGCATCACCCCTTTAAGTTTCTTCTATTTAATGGAGTGTAAGACCTCTTGTGTTGTGCCGATGGCCTCACAGATTTGTTGACTGTGTAGGAAGGAAAACTATTCCTAGGAGATGTTGCCTGATGAGATCAGCTTGATGTGGTTAGCAATGATCTTCGCAATAATTTTGTATAGGAAGTTACATAGGGATATATGCCTGAAGTCATTGAAGGATGGCGGGGAGTCCATCTTGGGAATGAGGGATATATAGGTGGAATTTATAGGTTCATACATTCTACCCGATGAATGGCATTCCTCAATCACATCAAGTAGATCCGGTCCAATAATGTCAAAGAACGTAAGATAGGATTCCACGGACCAACCATCTGGCCCCGGACTTTTGTCCTTCTTAAACCACTTTAGATTGCACTCCAGTTCCCCCATAGTAACAGGTTTTATGAGATCCTCCACCAAGTAACGTTCCACAAATCTAGGAAAATGCCCTACAATGCGAATGATATCAGCTAGAGGTGTGCCTGGTGGGGCTTTGAACAACTACTTGAAGTGAGCGTTACCCAGCTGTTCCAGCTGATTATAAGTTTTACCAATCAGACACTATTCCATAGGCATTTTCTTGATAGTATTTTTGGCTTTCATTCCATTTGAAAATTTATGGAAGAATCTTGTATTGCCATCCCCCACTTGTAACTAAATTTCCTTGCTTCTGAGTCTCCAAGTTTCTTCCTAATCCAGCAGAATCTTTGGTCTCTCTATTTCCAAGTCCACAAGGTGTAGTTTTGCTACTATAGAGGTGTACCCTCTTCCTTGTTCATTCGATAGAGTGGCCAGTTGATTTTCAATGTCACCAAGGTTATGTTCCTCCTTGGCCTTTTTCCTTCTAGCCCAATCTATGGATAATCGCTTGAGTTTGATCAGGTTACTATAGAAACCCTCAGCCTTCCTCTGGACATTTGGTAAGGGATGGGCCTTCCAAAATTCTGAAACCACCCTGAGATATTTAGGGTCCTTTAACCAAGTCGAACTAAACTTAAAAGGAGCCCTAGGTTTTTTGAAGGATCATGTCACTTCCTAATAAATAAGGGAATGATCTGATATTCCTCTAGTGCGCACCCATTGTCTGTAATTTCTGAGGGAAGTAAGCATATTTTCATGAATGATATACCTGTCTAGTCTCCTCCCCAGAGCTGCATCTCCAGTCCTGCTATGTGCCAGGTTGGCAGCTTCTTGTTCATAGGGACATCAATAGGACAATGTTGCTCCAAGAGGATGTCGAGCTAATCCGAGAGTGGATCTAGCTACGAGTGGTGTCCCTCGAATTCTTCATGTCCGACGGAGAAATTAAGGTCTCCCCCTAGAATAGTGGATTCGTCTATTAGGGGATTCTCAAGGAGCTACTGCCAGAAATCCAATATATTGTGATTGGGTTCGTGAATGTTCATAATATAGAGATTTCTACCTGATTCAGCTGAAAATATATGGATACCCAGGAAACCCTGACCTCCCCAAGCCGATGTAACCTTGATCGTTCGAGGGTTTAACTCGAGAGCTAGACCCCTAGATCTCCCAACAACATCCAAGGCTTGAAAGTGCCACCCTCGCATGATAGTTAGAAGGGTCCTAACAATCAGCTCAAAGCTACCTAGGGTTTCTTGAAGAAAAGTAATGTCACAAGGTTCACAGTTCAAGAGTCTCTTAAGGGCTAACGTTTTACGGGGACTATCTCCAATACTATTTGACCTAGAGGATTCCATTTATTTCAGACCCACCCAATAAAATCTATTTTAAAGGGCCACAATCCAAAAAAATTGCAAATCATAGTGTGATTATGCATATATTGGATATATTATTCTATTTTACTATATTTAACCTCAATTTTGGATCTTGCACTACTTTTAGTAGGCAACGCCTTAGATTTCTAGCTTGCCACGATGCACCTAATGGAGTGTTTGCTACGAAGCTAGAAACCCCACTTCATCCATTTTCTATATGAAAAGGATATTTAAGGTAAGGAGATTGAAGAGGAATACTAGATCGAGACTCATTATGAACTCTTGAAACAATCTAGCTAAACGAGGTTGTAGAGCTCCTTCTCAAGAGCCAATCATAGATGACTATGCAAAAGAGACCCTAAAATTTGAAAACCAAAGTTTTTTTTTTTTTTTTTAATTAGGACAATAGGTTTAAATTTGTATCAAGCACCAATTAAATGTTTAAAAGAAAAAAATAAAGCATATAATTCCAAGTGATTATATCAAAATCTATATCTTATTTTCAAAAATCTAATTTAGATGGGGAAAATAAAAATCATTCCTCTCAATCATTCAAAACTAACCCAATTAACATTTAAATTAATTTAATTATTTATATGTTTAAATTTTGATTTCTATTCTTCACTAATTAAAATATTTTATTCTTTAAATGTAATTGTTAGGATTCCAAGAAACTCTCCTAGGTTGTTGCTCGGAGATGCTTGGTAACATATAAATTCAACTATTGTCGCTCTGTTTCACTCTAAACATGCATGAACACCCTCAGACTACAAGGCTTTAGACCACCAATGCTCACAGTTTAGATATAAGGTGAATATGGGGAATACTAACCACACCAGCAAATGCATAAGACAATGTGATGGCTGGTTGCAACTAGTAAAGAAACCTGTAAATCTAATCTATTAATGCAAAGACAGGATGACTCCTGCATTAGATAGAAAGAAACCTTAGCAACTTATTTAGTGATGCAATCAATACTTTAACACACAGATAAGATGATAGTTATCTAGTGCTAAAGACTAGGAGCTCAAGAATACAACATATTAGGCATAAGCTTAGAATAAGAAGAAAATGGAAAGTGAGTAGTTAACAACAAAAGAAGCTTGTATTAGCTAAAAATGAAGATGAGATGCTGTAAGTGAAAAAATGTCTACAGTCTCCAGAAATTGAACCTTACATCAATTGCCAACTTTGATTACATCATACTTTTGGATATTTAAAAGTTTACAATATTATGGCACTTGGCCATTTTAGGTATGGAGGGGTCATAATTGACCACCAACTACATTTAACCGCCTGATGGAGTCTCTGATCGTGTTTGCTTGCTTCAGTGGGTGAACCCGATCTGTTTGGGTGTTGTGTTGTCCTTTTAGGCGGTTGGAATGCTTGTACTGGTGGAGTCCATGACTGATAAATTCAGTTACAGAGTTGTTCTTGTCCTTTTCTCCTTTCGGCCATGCTTTCTGTTAAATATGGTGGTTGGGAGTCTGACTGTTACTGATGATGGTGGAGCTAGTCGTCTCCTTCTTCGAGCAACATAATGTCAGAAGGAATGGAATGCATGGGTAGGTGGATGATTTGGGTGAATGGGAAGAATGACCATCGGATCGAGGAAATGGATGGCAAATATGGCTTGATGGAGGCTATCAACCAAGGTGAGATCAGGGTGAGTTAGAGCTATTGGATCTTCCATGGATGGATCGGACGGTCTTCAGGAAACGAAGTTACATGGTTGTTTATTGGGTGGGGTGGATTGGTAGAGCGGTAATGGTTTTTATCGCACCGCTTTCGGGCATAAGGTGGTAAAAGCGTTGGTTCGAGCGATTCCATTCAGTGATCAACCTGTAGCGGGGGATGAGAGAGAAAAACCACTCTCATCATGTGCTATTGCTCGATCAACTTATCGGCGCGATAAAAATTAAGATCATCATATCTCGGCAGAGATGATCTGACGGCCGGGATTAGTAGAGTAGGTTACTTTTATCGGGTGCGATAGGAGCCGTTGGATCGGTGGGGGGGGGGATGAATCAATAGCGGGGATGCGGCGAGGGGTTTAGGAGTGCATGAGGGCATATGGGTAAGGTTTTATGGTGGGTTTGGGGTTTTCTGATTAGGGCTAGAGGAAATAGGAGTCACTTTGTCAAGCTTAGGATGCAAATAGGGACATGAAGGTGGTGGAGAGTAAGTGAGACAGGAAAGAAGAAGGAAAATTGACCAATGTGAGCCCCTTTGGACACAACCACACAAAGCCTGCTTCTTAGAAAATCAACGTTGCACAACAGAGATAACACTGGCTCCTTCTGGGGATGGAATCCTCCCTATGAGGTTTCACGAACAGTAGACCACTGCCTTTCACACAAAACCAGGATCAACAATATCTCCTAGTGTTCCACTGGGCATGGAGTCTAATTAAGCCTACATTAAATCCTGTAAAAAGAACATATTTACAATGATGAGGCATGAAGGCCTTAAAAAACATAAACCTTCAAAAACTTCCCATTAACTGGGCCATCAAAACTGTCTCTCCTTCCATATTTTGTAGCATGAAAGTGTTGTTCCCCTGGATCTGAGCAATGACCAAAGGTCCAGTCCACAGAGCGTCAAACTTCCCATGATTTCCTTTCTTTTCCTTTAGTGCATCCCATTTAAGCACCAAGTCTCCAACTTGAAAATTGTCCATCTTTTCCTTTCTGTCAAAGGCTTCCTTGATTCTCCTTTCATGTGCTGCAAATTTTTCAATCAACTGATCTCTGATCTGATGTACTTCAGCCAAGCCACTTATCCTCTTTGCCATGTCACTTTCCTCATTCTGCTCCTCTTGCAAGAACTTGGCCACAAGGAGGGTCAGCCAAATTGGGAATACAACCTTAGTGCCATATACCAGCTTCAACGGAGAATTCCCTATGGATTTCTTGGTGGTCACCCTGCCAGCGCACAATGCAAACTTTAGCTTGGAATCCCAGTTCCTTTTGTTGTCTTCCAACAATTTTTTGATTATCTTTATCAGGCTCTTGTTGGATGATTCTACTAGACCATTACCTTGAGGGTAATACGAGGTGGTGTTACACAAAAATATCGTCACCTTGATTATTTGCAGCCGGTGTAGGTTTATCACCACCTATATCAGCTTCCTAAGCAAGTCTCAAAACTCAGCTCTTCAGAACAAGCTTTAGAAATAAGAGAAAGACATCAAAAAAGCAATGTAACTCTGGTTCCGCACTTTCTCTTACTTTTGCATACGGGCCCGCACCTTTTGTTCAGGATATCTGCGTATTTATACACTCTATATGTAAAGTGGAGGGTGCGTACCCCTGTGAAAGTCAAAAGGCGCAATTTTTATCTTAAAAAACTCATCTTGGGTTAATTCTAGAGTTTTCTAGAAGCATTTGTTACGTGGATTGTTTGCTCCAAGTGGTTCATGAATCCCATCATAGGAGGAACTAATCCCTTGTTGAGAAGAGTTATCCCTTTGAAGGAGGATTCTATCCCTTTGAAGGAGGAGCTGGTAACTGATCTCCATTGCACTATAAATTGAGGCATTGGGTCAGTGGCCAAGGAGGTTAGAAGCTGAACTTTTGAGGGTAAATGCTAGTGAAATCAGACTTCCTATTTGAGCTTAAGAGGAGAGATCACATACCTTTTTGGCTTCATTGGGGAGTGAGTGAAGCTTTTCAAAGTGGAGGAGACTTCTTGTTGGACCCTGGGAGGAGCTTGTACAGCGTCAAGGAGAAGGTTGTAAGGTTCTTCTCTTTGGAATTAATACAATCAAGCTCATTTTTCTGAACAAGTATCTCATATTATTTGTTTCATGGACTCCTTGACTTTCATGTTAAATATGTTTTATAATATTGGTTATTCAGGTGCTATTTAATCGTTTTCCTTCTTTGTGCCTGCAGATTTGCGACAAAGGAACTTACTTGGATCAAAGGAGCGAAGGCATCTTCAAACTTGCGTTGGACATGAGGTAGGCCTTAAAACACATTTGTTTATCATTATTTATAAAGCGCATTTAGAGAAAGATAGTGTCTGGTTGGTTTGTTTGTCATTAGGTCTTCATTAGATTTTAGGAAGGTCTATCTTGTCCGCAAGATCGACTCATTTTGCATGACAAAATGGTGACTCCACTGGGGACTTGATTGTTTTCCTCGTTTTTCTTTGACTTGAGAAACTTTCCTTTTTGTTTCTGTTTTTGGCTTGTTGTGTGTGGCTTTGGGTAGACTTAGTGGATTTAGCTTTGTTTTTT
>APFE031024740.1:0-21013 GCA_000404065.3 Pinus taeda | reverse complement strand
CCCCATATTGTTAGTACTGTGCCCCATAGAATCCCTCTGTTGTTATTTTTGTGGCTTTATATTATTATTGTTAGGTCGCCTGGGTTATATTGTGACTCCTTAGACTCCTATATATAGAAAGGAGTTTTTGTCATTTGAATCATCCAAGAATTGTTCAGTTATGTAATGTAAAGGAGGTTGCCCCCTCGAAGAGGCTGAATTCTAAGGCGTTGATCTATCGTTTCTATCTTTTTCTTGAGCTGGTTTCATAACAGATAGGGTGTAATACTTTTAATTTTTAGGTTATAAGTTATAAAATGCTTCTGGATTTGCTCAATACTTCTCCATGATTCTTTGGAGATTCTGGAACCCCAAACCTCACAGCCATATAAGATAACAAAAGTGGCTAAAGTTTTAAAAAGTAACTTCTTTTTATCCCACATTACGAGGTTTTCTGCTTTACAATTATTTTCAAGACCAAAATAAGCTTTCCACCCCCCATTTATCCTTTTCTCAATACTATGATTCCAGTTGAGCTTGTGATGAATATCAATTCCTAGGTACTTATGAGAATACACTTCCTCCAAGTTATTATTGTCATACATAAAATTAGTGTAAGTGTCCTTCTTGTATTTGATAATCATAACTTTTGTTTTGTCAGTGCTAACAATCATACCCATGGTAGAGTAGAAATCCTTAAGAAGCCTGAGTTGCTTATCAGGATCAGATGGGCACCTTTCGAAAAGAACAATATCGTCAACATAGAGAAGAAGGATGATTACTATCCTACCTAAGATCGTGACATCACATCCTGCTTCCTCTAAATAGCCTTCGAGCTTATCAGTGTAAATGCAAAATAGGGTAGGGGAGAGGGGGAAACCTTGTTTAACTCCGATGTTACACTTAATATCTTTCAACCACCCCTCATTTCTCTTTAGCTTGGCAATTACATTCTCATATAACCTTATAACGACAGTTCTCAACTCGAGAGGAACCTTTAGCTCTTCTAATCTATTCCAAAGGTTGTATCTGGGAACCATATCAAAAGCGTTTCTAAAGTCCACAAAGCAACAAAATAAATTGGATTTATCATTATTACATTCCTCCACAATGATCATACGCGTAACAAGGTGGTATATTGTTGAGTGATCATAATTGTATGATAATTGACTAAGAGATGGCTGATCATAATTTTCTGATAATTAGAGGGGTTATTTGTATCCCCACTTTTAAAAATAGGGATAATGAGGCTCTCAGTCCAAGGTTTAGGGAACCCTTGCTTGACTGCTTGATTAAAAAGCTTGTGGATGTGGGGGATGAGGACAGGACCTCCAAGTTTTAAGATTTCCGCCTGGTAACCTTCAATGTCCTGAGCTTTCCCATTAGCGAGGCAATTAACCCCAAACTTAATGTTTTCTAAAGAGAAAACTTCTTTCGTTTTGAGCAAGGTTTCCAAATTATCCATGACATTTGGAGATTCATAAAGCTTTTTAAGATAGGAATTCCAATCGTGAAGAGAAATTTTATTATTATCTTTAGTCTTCATAGTCAAAATCTGCCTCCAAAATTTCTTAGGAGCTACCTTAGAGAGGTGTAAGAGATTCTCTTGTCTTTAACGAATGTATTGCCTCTTTTTCCTTTTAGTTAGGGCTTTGTATATTTTTATCTTGTCCATTTTAAGAGATTCGTCAACAACTTCCTTAATTTCTCTCCTCGCACTTTTACAATCTTTTTCATACCATGGATTGGTTTTGCTATTTCTTTTATTATTTGAAACTTCAATTGAGAACTTGTTAATAGAATATGAGAGGATTGTAGTAAAATTATGATAGAGGTCTTCTATGTTGTCTATACTAGATAAAGGAAGAAAATTAGTTTTTAATTCATTTAGAAAGAGATCATTTTTATTTCTATCAAATATTAATTTCTTTTGGCTGTAAGTATTATTTTCTGTGGGAACTCTATGCATGACAAAATTGCGAGTTATAAGTAAAGGCCTATGATCAGAGTCAGGTTCGTGGTCGTTTAAGATGTCAAAATTTATTATTTCATGTATAATGGGAGATCGGAAATAACGTAGTCTACCTCGTTGCTACCAAGTCCATGGATGCAGGTCATCTTGCTGGAATTGGGCCACTTCTTTAGACCGTTGCAAATTATGAGATCCTGAACACTACAAAGCTTGACTAGCTCTGACACAAACAATTTTCCCCGAGGTCTTTAGAGCTCCTTTTGTACCTACTAGCTAGAGTAGGGTCTTCGTCTAACCAAAGAGGATTAGGGTTGGAATGATTGCTTAGAATAATAGCTTGGTTGTTTGAAGTTCGAGCATTAAAGTCACCTATTAAAAGAATATTACCATCATTCCTTAGGCTAGAAATATCATTCTCTAAACCATTGTAAGGGTTAGTTTTATCTAGATTCTTCTTCTTATAGAAGTTAGAATTGATGGGGGGGAAATAACATATTGCTATGTAGGACTTTTTATTATTAATGTCTCTGATTATAATAATAATAATAATGATGGAAACTATCAAGAGGAGAGGGTAGTTCGTTATTATTAAAATGGAAAGTCTGCAATTTCACGTCATTTGATATGAATTATGGCTGTTGTTTCCACTGTCCATCAAGTTGGGTTTTTCAAGCTTGGTCAAACATGGATGTGTGGGTAGGTTCCACGTGTTGCACTGTTACCACTTTCCATAAAACTTAAATTAATAATGCGATAACAACTAAATTCCACGTAAATTATTTAATTCAGATTATAAAATTTTCATATTATTTATATTCTACACACCAACTAACATATTATTTATATTCTACATGCCAACTAAAATATATATAATTCAATAGTTTTAGATGATTTAATTAAGCCAATGTGTACCAACTAACATATTATTTATATTCTACACACCCACTAAAATATATATAATTCAATAGTTTTAGATGATTTAATTAAGTCAACTTGTACCAATTTCTATGTGCAAGGGACTTTTCATCTTGGCTCTTCCCACACAACTTTGAGAATCTGTAGTATTTTCTTTGAGGAGCGAGTAGTCACTCCAATGTCTCGCTATTGGGATTAGTGATGTAATGGTGTACATATGTGTCTTGGAACTTTCGCTTAATTCAGAAGCATATTAACAAGCCATTACATTTTCACACATGTATTGTATTCCTTTGTAAGATTATTCTTTGGACGCTTGTAATGCATGTTGCTTTAACCTGAATTAAGACCGTTGAACAATTTTGGTTGTTCTATTACATATGTTGTTGGAAACGTGTTGTATTAGTTGTTAACATTGTCTTGCCCGTGTGGACTATTCTGCTGGACACTCGACAGTTTCATTCTCGTAAACTTGTTATAACGATCGCCACACTCGTGTGGATTATTCCACTGGGTGTTGTGCATGCTATCTGTTCACTTTGTGTTTGTGACTGCGACATCCATGTGGACTATTCCATTGGAAGTTGTGCATGTTTAGTTGTGTTGTGTCTCTAATAGAGTTGGGACTATTCCCTTTCGATTTGAGACTCACTCTTACCCTCTCCCTTTACAGTGAAAGAACCTTGACACAAGCGACACTAAGCACTCACCAGGCAAACGAAATTTGTTGTCTGAAGACAAAGAAAACCAATCTCATGCGCTGACAAGCAAGATCTATGGAAAATATTTAAGATAATGGCAACCGGGCCATCATACCATATGGGACTCCTACACCAAATGGTGTGAGATCTAGCTGGGACTTCATAGAGGCGAGATCTCCTTAAAGTTGGTGTGTCCAGCACCGTTAACATTTCTGGCGCTAGAAGGAGGGCCGCTAGTTTTTTATGGATGAATGTCCTCTCACCCCCACCCACCAATCATTTGGTCAAGGAAATAACTCACACTCCCTCTCATCTACATGCAACTCTAAAATTGGTTAATGCTCACCTCCCATACGTGAACACAAAATTTAGTATCAACACCTCTGCTCTGTTCATCCCATCATCCGTGAGTTTGCCAAAGCAGTCGAACTAATCACAACAATGCAAGATCTTCATACACATCAAAGAAGTCAACGACCACTCCCACAGGAGTTGTTGTCTCATTAGTGGAAGAATCAGCTCTTACCACACTCAAAGGTCTGGCAGAAGCTGTTAAGAACGTAGATGAACCTCTAGTATTCCAACAAGGAGAAAAAGACACGCTTGTGATATTGGGCTTAGAATCCAGTACAGGAGGCGGAGGGGAGGGTAGCAGAGGAGGAAGAGGTTGAGATGAACCAACAAACTTAGAGTTGGAACCATCATATTCTGAAGAGGAGGAGGAGGACGACGAAGAAGAAGACATGGCTGACCAAAACTTGGAATGGATGACTCAGGGACCATTGGCTCTCCTAGGCGCTTTGCACAATATGCCAAAGCATTTAGAGAGGATGTTGACCAAGTATGACCCAGATAGAATAGTGAAGGTAGAAGACCACTTGGATAACTTCTACCTAGAACTACAGACACTCGAGGTACGACACGATTACATTGCATGCAGATTGTTTCTATGTACCTTGGATGGTTGAGCAGCAGTATGGTATCACAACCTTTCTATCAATTCTATCCATAACTAGGGTATGTTCAAAAGAATTTTTTTGGAAAATTCGCTGATGAAAAGAGCCCTGCCATGTTTCTCAAAGAGTTGGGCAGTCTGAAGATGGAGTCGAAAAAGAAAGTGAAATATTTTAATCAGAGGTTTTTACGCATATTGAACAAGTGACATTGAAACCCTTACTCATATTGTCAAGAACTTGACAACAAAGGTGTCTGAGCTGAAGAAACAAATGATCGAGACATCTACGAGTAGTCGGCCTCCCAGAAAATAGAAGGGGAGCATGTCATCAGGAAGCAACCGCTTCCTGACTAAACCTACGTAGAGCTTCAGCTCTGTGTTCCAGACAGAACTTTGCACGAACTCGGAGTTTTGCTCATTCCATCAACACTCTCAACTGAAAGGAACTTGTCTGAAATGGAAATGAGTTGCGAACTCGGTATGCAGCAATGTGACAAATGTGGTAAACAATGTGCAGTGTCAGACAAAATACAAAGATGATGAGGAAGATGTTTCATTTGATGAGGCACCCAGCACTAGGAAGGTGATTGACATGTATCAATTCTCGCAAGCAGCATAGAAAAGGAACACCGAGGACTAGCCCCCAAAGAAAAGTGGTAGATACAATCTCAGAAGTCAAGGGGCTCCCCCTACAATTGGGGAGATGAAAGAAAATATTGAATTGTTGAGGATGGTTGACCCATTAGCCATACCAAAGAAAAAAACAAAACGAAAGCCCGGGAAGAAAGCTGCAAACAAGAGTCGGTCCATGAGCAGTGAATTTCAGAACACTCTGTCAGATAGTATGAACGCGAGTCTAAACCTGTACATCTCGATAAGATTACCCACTCTTTATTATAATATTGTAGAAGATATGAAGAAAACTCGTGCAAACATCTCTTTGTTCGAGTTAGCTAAGATTCAAGGTTAGTAGGATATTATGCTGCGTGCACTGGGTAAAGATCCACAGACATCACAACCTCTACTAGAAAGGGAGCAAGCACATCTCCCAGTTCACTCCCCACTATGCTCAACACACTCTAGATGGAAGACGTAAAATTTTCTTTCCCTCCATTCTTTCTTTCATTTTGAAAATTTTAACTACAATGTTCACAACTTTTTGGTTGATTATGGCACATCAGCCAACGTCATACCACTCTCCATTGCCAAGCAGATCAATGCAGAATGGAGCAAGACATCTATGCAAATCATTCAACTAGATCGAATGTGCGTACCACCCATTTGTGAACTTCAGGATGCGATCATTTGATTATCTCATGATGCTCGAGTTCACCAGTGCATCAACATTTTCATTGTGGACATATCGGAAACATATGGCTTACTTCTCAGCAAAGACTAGTCCAAAAAGTTGAATCGGTACTTTTATATAGACTGGCCAATTTATGGCTTCTGTTCCAGGGCAAAAAAAAAAAGATCTGGGTGTTATCTGAGAGATACATGAAACACAATGTCACTCCCATCAATGGTGAGAAAGAACCGTTGGCTTTCGTGGAACTCATGTTTGACAATTGCCTCTTGGAAACACAGTTAGGGTGTTACCTCGCACAACCAGCTCCAACCCCACCAGACATAGAGTTGGATCTCCTTCCTTTCCCAACTGATGGAAATGAAACTTGTATAGTACATTGTAACACTAGTAGTAGTAACAGTAGTAGTTGTAGTTGTAGTACTAGCGCGTCAAGCGATCCGTGTACAAACGAATTGTGGACCATGTATTCTAATGGATCAAAGACACAAGATGGCTCTGGATCTGGGTGTGTCTTGATAGACCCGAAGCATAGGAAGCATTTAATCTCAAGCTTCTTGGATTTTTAGTGCATGAATAACACTGACGAATATGAAGCACTCATATTGGGCTTGCATAAAGCCATTAGCCTCAATGTTGTTGCGCTCAAAGTGGTAGGTGATTTAGAAATCGTGGTACGACAAGTACATAACTCCATACATTGTTTAACACCTCATCTCAAAAGTTACCAGCAAGAGGTATGGTGACTAATCTCTAATTTCCAAGCTTTCAATATCATTTTTGTGCCAAGAATGCGTAATGAAATTGTTGATGCCTTAGCAAACATAGCTGCTAGGATGTCATCACTTAGGGATAGGTTTATTGTTGAAATTTTGTGTAAGCCTTCTATCCATGATAACGTAAATAATCTATGTGTTTTTTATGATGATCAACATATATTGCACTTCATGGCTAATGTTGATGTCTTCAAGGATGCATCGATTGACAAAGATGACCACGAGAAGTCTTTGCAAGCTGCAACTAATGACAATAAAGGAAACCTCATCCCCATGGGTGTGGTATCTCTCGAAAATCTCTATGACTTGCAAAACCGCTTTCAAGGGCCAAGGAACAACAAAAACCATAGTTCCACTATGATGTATGAACAATTTAGCTTGGGGACGGAACAAGATCCGAAGTTCATCAATCTTGGTACTTGTTGCACACTTCAGGAGCAGAAAGCCTTTATTCGCTTGTTCAAATGGTATCGAGATGTGTTCGCATGGACATATGATGATCTGAAAAAATACGACATGTGAATAATCCAAGATGTGATTTTGATCAAAGAAGGGGTCAAGCAATTTTAGCAGAAGCTGAGAAAAGTACATCCGTCACTTGAACCCCTCATACAGAAAGAGCTGACTAAGTTTTTGGATGCATGGATCATTTACAGAGTTCGTCATTCCATGTGGGTTTCTAATTTAGTTCTTGTACGGAAGAAGTTTGGGGATATCTACTTGTGCGTTGATTTGTAAAACTTGAACTGCGCTTTGGACAAAGACAACTACTCTGTGCCGTAAATGGAGCATATTTTATAGACAATATCTGGGGCAGAAATGTTTTCCTTGCTTGATCATTTTTCAGGATATAACCAGGTTCTGGTAGCGGAACCTGATAGATTGAAAACTATCTTTTGTACCAAGTGGGGTATGTTCACCTACAGGAGAATGCCATTTGGGCTCGTGAATGTAGGCACAGCCTTTCAGCACACCATGGACATCTCCTTCTATGGACTTATCAGACAGAGTGTAGTGGTGTACCTTGATGATGTCACTGTCTTTTCCAGAAAACAGTTAGACCACATACACCACTTAAAGAAGATATCTGAGCGATGCCGAAAATATAGGACATCCTTGAATCCCAAAAAGAGCATATTTGCAATGTCTAAGGGAACCTCCTTGGCCACATCATTTCGAGAAGTGGGATCAAAGTTGATCTGGACCAAGTTCGGATGATTACACAGATTCCTCACCCAGCCAACAAGAAATTCATGTAGTCCTTCTGAAAGATAAACTTCCTCCAGAAATTCATCTCGGATTATGCACAGATAGTGAAACCTATACAAGACATGGTCAAGAAGGATGTCGTCTATAGCTTGGGTAAGAAGGAAAATAATGCATTCACCCATATCAAGCAGGCTATAATAGATGCACCTGCACTTTACAACACATATTTTAACAAATATTTATTGTTACACTTCTTCACCTCTGACAACTGGCCTGTTGCAGTACTCACATAGAAGGATGAGAAAAACGATGAACGTCCCATCTCCTTCATGAGTGCAAGAATGCAGAGACCCAAAATCAACTACCCAACCATCGACACACAAGTGTACACAGTATACAAGGTAGTGAAACACTTCAGACCCTGCTTGCTGAAGAACCATTTCATAGTTTTTGTGCCATAACGCAGTCAGATCACTGCTTGTACATCAAGAGCTGGGTGAAAGACGTGCAAAGTGGATGATAGGCTTGCAAGAGTATGATCTTGACATCAAACCAGTTCACACTGTCAAGGGTTGTGGTCTCTACAGACTCGCAGCTGAAGCAGTCCATGCACAGGAGGAAGAAGAAGATCTCATCGATTTGGAGCAATAAATCGAGATGTATGATTAGAGTGAGAACCACCCACTTCATGCGGAAACGATTGGTACAAATATGTGCTACTACCTTGAGCATGGAACCATAACCTCTCACTTCTCCATGAGACGGAAGAGGGCACTTCACCTCAAAGCTTTACCTTATATGTTAGGTCTATATAATACTATTGATTCCCCCATTACTATTGTCATTGTAGCACTTTTCATTATTATTGTGCCCCTATTGTCCCCATATTATTAGTGTGCTCCATAAAAGCCCACTATTGTTATTGTTGTGACCTTATGTTATTATTGTTATGTCAGCTTGATTATATTATGACCCCTTAGACTCCTATATATAGAAGGGAGGTTTAATCATTTGTATCATGCAAGAATTGTTCATTTGTGTAATGTAAACGAGGTTTCCCCTCAAAGAGGATGAATTATAAGGTGTTGATCTATCTTTTCTATCTTTTTGTGACCTGGTTTCATAACATTTGGTATTAGAGCTTTGGATTCTAGGGTTTCGCTGCTCTAAATAGGCCATCGTGGCATTTTCGCTATAATTTTTTTTCTGCAACGTTACTGTTGCCTTTTTGGGGCCTAACCCAAGTTTGAAGTTAATTAGCCAAACAAATACCTGTACTACTGGCCCTTTCGGCAACAATCCGTGGAGGGTGGATTGAGGTCTCTCCTGAAGTAGTATGGGGGGGGTGCTGGAACCATGTTTCTGCACCTTTGAGATGTCTGAGAGGTTGAACTCGTGTAATTGTTCGTCCCTTCACATAGGTTGCTTCACGTACTTCCCTGGCCTTCACGCCGTGATATAATTTCCTTCACGCAGCCCTAACCAGGGGCTATGGGGCTTTTGTGCTACTAAGGCAGTACTCTGTGCTATTCCCCCAAAATCACACCTGAGATATTACTTATCTTCCTGTACCAGTTGATTATCTTCACATAAATGGATGCCTTCTATTAGATTTATTTATGCACACATATAAGTTCACGCAACAAATAAACAATACACTTGCAATTTATACCCAATAATACATGTAAACAGGAAAAGATACATAGAAACGTGGTAAACTTCTCTTTATTAATTCTTCCAACGGTTACAGACTCGACCTGCCCTGCGCACTTAGCTGTAGGGGTCAACGCACTCAGTTGCGGAATACTAGGCCTCTGCGCACTCAGCTGCAGAGCCTTCTTCTACTCTACGACCCAAAGAGACACTTTACACTTCGACTCAGTCTCTTAGACTCATCATGCTTCTTCTCTTTCTTAGCTATCTTCTACACTTAGAGCCTTGCTCTATTTATACAATCCCATGGTTCGCGGACGATGGGTGGGTCTATCAAGCTAACATTACATTACAAAAATGAGGGCGAACAACCCTATGATTCTATTATGACTTCATGCTCCGTGCCCACAATTCGTGGAGATTTTACGAAGGATTTGGTCAAAACTTGGGCTTTAAGCCCCAAAACATGCCTTGGGGGACTCCATGCCCAACAGGTACCCAACACAAACATCGTGACTCGCCCTCGATTCGCTTTGTTGGTGCGAAGATCTTCACGCAGAGTCCCTCCAACTTTGCTCGAACTGCTGCAAGGTCGGCAACGCACTGAGCCGCTGCCTGCTAGATCTTCTGTACGCATTGTTCCGAGACTGTGGTGTCAGAACTGCTTCCCTGCATCTGTGCCTGCTTCCCCTGCATTTGTGCGAGCTTGCCTTCAATTGTTGTTGTGATGGCGAAGGCCTCGTCAATCCAAGGCTAAACGCATGCCTTCAAGACTGCTTCTTTGTGCCATGCCATGTCCACTTGTTCTTTCAACGCTTTGGCTTGTTGCATCTGTGCGAGCCTCTGAGTGAGGGCCACCGTCTGCATAATTCCTTTGACATTGTCATACTACTGCTAGAGTTCATGTGCCTCTGTCTCTAAGTGCTGGATGTTGCGGTCCTCCTTCAAGTTTGTGAGGACCTCAAATGACTCCAACATTCTTGTGCAGTCCCTCACTGCACTGCCAATCTCGTTCAATCCCACTTTAATAGTGCTTGTGCATTGTTCTCTTACTTCCAGAGGGGTGGACGGCTACACCTTCAACCACAACTCTACAATCTGAAGGTTCAGCTCCAACTGAACCTTTGTCATTTCTTTGCGCACCCCTACTGCTAGCCTGTGGATGCATGCCTCTGTTGGTGTGTCTGTTGGGATGGCCAGCTCAGGGACACTTTAACAAGCTTCATCCAACACCTGTACTAGTTGTTGATTTTGTGACACCACTTCGTCGCACTACAAGCTCAACTGTTTCATGTTGATCTTCTGCTCGCTTAGTACTTGCAGCACGCGCTCTCCCTATCCTGCAGTTCTGTAGTAATCCCATCCTATAGAACGTATAGTGTCTCCCATGGGAGTGCAACCATGTTGATCTCGATACCCTTTATTGCACTAATCATAGGCCTATCGGCCTCCTTTGTTGTCACTAGTGCCCCTTTTAGATTTTTACGCCTTCATGGGATATAATGTGTCCAAGGTATTCTACTTCTTTCTTTCTGAAGGTGCATTTGGATTTTTTTGCGTAGAACTGATGCTCTTTTAGTAGTATAAGAACTTTATCCAGATGTTGTAAGTGCTCCTTCCAAGTTTTACTGTAAATTAAAATATCGTCAAAGAATACTAATACAAACTTCCTAAGATGTGGATGAAATAATTCGTTCATAGTGGCTTGAAACATTGCTAGTTCATTGGTTAACCTAAACGACATTACTTTAAATTCATAGTGGCCTTCGTGTGTTTGGAATGTCGTTTTTGATAAGTCTTCCAACCTAATTCTGATTTGATAATAGCCTGACCTTAAGTCCAATTTTGAGAAGTATTTTGCACCATGTAGCTCATCCAAAATTTAGTCAATAAAGGGGATTGGGAACTTGTTTTTAATTGTTATTTTGTTTAATCCTCTATAATCAATGCATAGCCTGAATGAGCCATCCTTCTTCCTTACGAATACTATTGGAGTAACATACAAACTTTTACTTTTCGAGATGATCCCAAACTTTAAAAGGTCTTGGATTAATCTCTCAATTTCCGTCTTTTGGTGATGTGGATATCGGTATGGCTTGATGTTGATGGGTTCTGTCCCTGCTTTGAGTTCTATTGTATGCTCAATTTCCTTGTTAGGAGGAATTTTCATAGGAAGGTCTTGAAAAACTTTTTCATGATTCTAAATTAGATCTTGTATCTTTGGTGACTCTTCACTGAACATATTTGTAGATAACATTTCTAATTGGTGACATTGTACTACACAAGCGAGTGCTCCTTTTCGAATCATCTTCATCATTTGAGATGATGATACAATTTGATTCTCTGGTGCTTGGAATCCGTGTAATTTGTACCTCTGACCTCCCCATTTAAATCTTATGAATTGTACTTGATGGTTGGCAACATAAGTTCCTAGAGTTCATAGCCATTGGATACCTAACACCACATCTACTCCACCTAATGGTACAATGATGAACGAATATTCTAAATTAAAGTCTTGAATCTACAATTTGACCTTAAGGCATTTCCCTACCTTTTCAATCTTCTTACCGTTAGCTAACATCACCTTGATGTTTGGTAAGGTAATTGAAAAAATGTTGAGTCTCTTTGCCATAGTTGCATCTAAAAAATTGTGTGTGCTACCAGAGTCGATGAGAACCACTACGTTGTTCTTATTTATATGTCCTTTCAGCTTTAAAGTTTGAGTTTGTGATATACATGTCATAGCTGATAGTGACACTTGCGGAATACTTCCATCATCTAATTTTGGTGAGAATTCTAGGGCATCTTCTGTTTCTTCTATGTCAGAATCCTCATTGTTTGAATCATTAGTTGCTTCAAAATTATATAGGTTCTTTGATTCTTTTCCTTTAGCACACCTATGTTTGGGGTCCCACTTCTTACCACAATGTTTACATTTGCCTTATTTTATCCTTTGTATTCCCACATTAGATTTTTCACCTTCATGATGATGTGGTGGAACATATCTTGTATTATTTGAATCCACAGACTGGGCCATTCTTCGTCTTGAATATACTTTTTCCAGTTTGACCACAGTATCTGTTCGAATTTATTTTCAGCCATTTTTTCTTTTCGTTTTGCTACTTCTATTGATGTAATGTCAAGAAGCTCAAGTTCTACTTGTAAATGAGTTTTAAGTCTGGAAATGTATGATTGAACTAGATGAGACTCTGATAACCTAGTTACTCATGTTACTAAGGTCTCCCATTCTTGAGTGTACTCATCCACACTTCCTTTTTGTCGCACTTTGATGAATGTTGAAAAAAACTCTCCTTCCCTTACACCTTGGAATCTTTTAAAGAATGTATCTTTAAATTTCCTCCAACTTATGGCGATTGTCATCTTATTCCACCATATATACTAATTATATGCTTCCCCTTCCATTTTCATGGACGCGTGCCTAAGCTTTTCGTCATCATCATTGATGTCATAAATCTTGAAGTATTCTTCTGCTTTATTCATCCATGCAACACTGCTTTTTTCATTCCCATTGAATTTAGGCATATCCACTTTTGCGTTTCACTGATATGTCACTAATGGTTGAGCAAAAAAAGGGTGTCGATTGGTAAATGTACCTGAAGTTTCTTATTTGAAAAAGTCGTGTCGCTATTTCCTTGGTGGGGCATCACCGATTGTTTTGGAGATTTAGCTTTTTCTTGAGAATCTGTTGATTTTGTTGAATCTGATGAATTGTGCTCTTGATTTCCTCCATTATCTTGGAGTAGTTGTTTGGGTGTAATATTCCACTTTCCACACAAGGTGTTCAACAATTCTAAGGTCTGATTATGATTCATTTCGGATTGAATCTAGTTCTACCCTAGCTGTAGTTCTTTTCGATTTGTCGTATCCTGAAGCTTCTTGATATTGTTAGACTGCTCGATAAACTTACTCTCGAAATTGACTAATTTTTTAATTGAAATCATCAGAGTGGCTAGTAATCCTATTCTCCAATTCAATCAATCTTTTACTGAAATAAGCCATTGACATTGACGACATTGAACGAGTTTGTGGGGCTGTATATTTGTCTGCTAACTTAATTTTTTTTTAATTATATAATATTTATATAAACATTAATTAAAATTTATATAATAAAATTATATGGCATAAATTTTGAATTACTCTAGATGAAATGACAATCGGTGGATAGACACAACTGGAGGGTCAACGACCAAGTCGGTTGGCGAGCAGACGTGGGTAGATGAAACGATGGCTCGTAACAACGACGGAACCAATGGTGGATCGATCATCGGAAAACATCAGCAGAGAGAAGCAATTGTCGGGTTTGGAAAATCATAAGGCCGATTGTGTTATGGAGGTGGAGCACAACAACGGAGAACTAGGGGCGGAGGTCAATGGGATAGGAGATAGGGAGACTGGGACAAGGCGCCGAAAAGGATAGCGAGAAATAGGGTATGTCGATGGAACAACAGAACGACGACTAAGGAATGGGGTGCTGACGGCAGAAAGGATAGCTGGAAACAAAATTGGGATTGGGAGATGTAGGGTCATGAGATGGGACATGGCAAAAGAACAATGGGACAATGCACAGGTGGTTTGGGGAGTTAGATGATTACAATAGACTGGTGGATATGTATGCAACATAACAACGAGGATGATGGACAACACGCTGGGACGCGAGCAGAGATTTGTAGGCAGAGGATCGATCGCTTTGATACCAGATGGAGTATACTAACTTCGGTAATAAAAAGAAATACATAAATATTTTATTAATAATTGAAGGATGTTTACATTTTTGTGAGAGGCCCTGGCTATATACCACCTTAGGTGCCTCTTGGTGAATGGGCATGATCTTTGATCATGCCCTTTTGCCTAATAAACTACAACTAACTAATTTTTACATAACAGTTTCCATGTAGCTTTTGAATTGTTTCCATAAATGCAATAGAAACTGTATTGGATTTAAATGGGTGAGATAATGCACAAAAGTGTGTATACTTGGTAAGTCTATCAAATACCACCATGATGACACTCTTTCCTTCGGACTTGGGTAAACCTATGATAAAATCCATTGAAACCTCCTCCCAACGTTGGCTTGGAATGGATAAAGGTTGTAATAGACTTTGGGTCTTAATTGTTTCAATTTTATTTTGATGGAAAAACAAACATTTCACCCCCAAACTTTTGAATATCTGATTTAAGGTCATCCCAAAAAAAAATCTTCTTAACCCTGTGGTAAGTTTTTAAAAATCTTGAGTGAGCTCCTAAGGGAGAAGTGTGCAATTCCATAAGCATCTTTTGTTTGAGTTAGGAATTATTACATAGTTATAAGTGATCTTTGTACCATAACAAATCATCACTGACTTGGAACTTGTGATCTACACGATGCTTTTCGTGCTTTGATTTGTACTTTCCTTTGTCCATTTCAAGTTGATCTTGCATTTTTTGATGCACCATTTGGAGTCGTTCAACTAACTCTTTGGCTTTGTCCATGTTAATATCGGTAGCAACATCCTTCTTATCAAGATGATACATCACATTATGATTAAAATGGTAAACAAATTCCTCTACTTGATTCCTTTGACTCAAGCTTGAATATACATCTTGAAAGTATGTATTTTGTTGAAGATAACTTTCATGTAAAACAAAATGATGCTTGAGGAAAGTAGTTATACAAACTATAAACCTAGAAAGTACATGAACAAACTTGTCACTTATACCTTTCTTATACATTTTGACCAAGTGCAATAGTAGAAGAAAACCCATACAATGAAAGTTCCTTTGTTTCTGCAACTTAAACACTACACCATTGTAAATTTATGAATGAAATGAAATGGGCTTACCACATTGCATAAGGAATGCAAACATGGCATAGTCACATACATCAACCTAAAACTCGAATGACTTTTTCAAGTTTAGAAGAACAAGTATAAAGGTTGAACTGATCTTTTGTTTCAAAGCATCAAATGCATCTTGTTGTGTGCCTGCCCACTAGAACACCTTTTGCACAACTACCAAAGAATGCAAATGAGCTATAATAGAAGAAAAATTAACAAAATATTTCCTCCAAGATTGGGTTTCTCCCAAAAAACCTCTTATCCAAATGACTATCTTGAGCATTGACCAATCCATAATGACATCAATCTTGGAGAGGTCTAACTTTAGCTCACCTTCTCCAATATCATTGCACAAGTGCATCAAATAAGTTTTAGCCAAAATATACTTTGACATATTCAATAACAAATGTTATTGACATATAACATCAAGTATTTCTTTCTCACACATGACATGTTCATAATGAATTTTTCTGAAAATGAAAATGTCTTCCAAGTAGACTATCATGTCTAGAAATCAATACATCTTTCTTCATATGTATGAAAGTAGTAGGAGCATGGAAAAGACCAAAAAGAATAACAAGCAATTCAAATAAACCTTGCTTGGTTTTGAATTTCGTCTTCCATATGCCTCCTTCAACAACTCTACTCTGATGAAAATCACTTCTTGAATCCCATTCAATGAAATGCTTACCATTCTTCTTGGGTGACAAAACAAGAGGTGCACCATATGGTAAAGGAGATGGTCAGATGATCCTTTTGTTCAGCAATCCTTGGATTTGATTTTTTATTTCTGCACTTTCCCTTCTTAACATCATGTGCATGTCAATGTTAGAAAGAAGACACCTTTGCTACAATGGTATTTCATGTTGGATTCTCCTCTTGGAAGGAAATCCTTTTGCTTTCTGAAACACCTCGTCATCATGGTTAACAACATCAACCAAATCAGTTTTCAATTTTGAGTTACAACCATCAAACACTTCATAATAAACATCAACGTTGGGTTTCATCATAAGAAGCCCTAAATTCTTTCTTGAATTCACTACTCTTTTCATTTTCCCTGGATTAACTAATGAAAGGTTTAGTTTCTTACGATGAGCTATCACAATATAATCCACACCATGCTTGAACAAGTGGCACTTGTTTTCATGATGATAAAAGATTTATTTTCTATCATAAAGGTAAGGACTACCCAAAACAATTCTTGATATATCAAGTGGTACAACATCTCATTCAACTTTGTCAATGAAGTTTGTTGTGATTGCAAACCGAAGGATACATTTTCTTATAACCTGTAAGTTTATGTCCTTGCATCTCCAAGCCAATGGATATGGCTTCTGATGTAAAATGGTTTCAAGGTTAAGTTTCTTGACTAAATCGTCATATATCAAGTTGGCTTGAGACCGACTATCAAAAAGTGTGTCGATTTTTATATGTTTTGAGATTACCCTCACATGAAATAATTCAATCCTTGTTTCTTCATTCGGAGTACTAGTGTGATCATTGGATATAATAGTGTTAGCAATGAATTATTTTCCTTTTATACCCATGGTTGTATTTTTAGTCTCATCACCCGAATCGGATCCCAAATCCATTTGAATGACGACAACTATCTTTTCTTTTCATCTATTGTTGAATTTCTTTGGTTTCATTGCGGGATGAAGCTTCCAACAATTAGCTTCATCATGTCCCTCTTCAAAACAATGTTTACATATTGTTTTCTCTCCTTCTTTCTTAATGGATGCATTTTTCTTTCCATTGAAACATTTTCCTTTCTCTTTGCCCTTAAATGGATTTTTACTACCCTATTATGGAGTGTTTTTCCCTCTTGCCTCAAAATGACTGGCTTCAGTCGCACAACATCTAGATTATTGGGATTACACATCAAAATAGTATGCCTAATGTAATTGTGGAAACCCCCTATGTACTTCAACAATGTGCCTTGTGATTGCAAATATACACCTAACACTAGAGACCCTTTTTCTAAATTCTTGGGGTGTAATCTTGCACATTTTGACCTTTAAGTTGTCTAAAGTTCTGCCAATTGATGATGGCCTTCTGCATATAATCTAGAGGGTATAATTGTATTTTAATTGCAGAGATGAAATGAGACCAAGAAATTGAGATAATACCATGTTTTTTTTATCTCCTCTTGTGTCTTTGATTCACACCATACTAGTGTTGCACCCTCCATTCTCAAGGAAGTTAACTGAATTTATGTCATCCTCTTGAAGGTTTTGAATTCTCCAACAGACCTCCAACCGACGAATCCAATTATCAAGCTTCTTTGCATTCACTTCACCATTATACATGTGCAGCTCATATTTAACATCAAGTTTTAGTAAGGGTGATTTACTAGTTCCTTTTGAGGTATGTTGATGAGTATGAGTAAGGGTTGTGTTAGTGGAAGAGGGTAAAGATACCTGTGAAGAAGAACATGAAGAAGATAATGGAAAGGGTGGAGGTTTAAGACATTTCCGCTACCTCCTCCTGAAGAACCTTCTCCTCTGGGGGGTTTGGAGCTTTCACCCTGTAGCTTGGTATTCCTCTCTTCATAGAGGACCTTCACCATCTCTGTCATATCAAAGAAAGCCTTCTTGAAGACCTTCTCATCTTCTGTCATGTTCGTAGGTTCTCCTTCATGAGCCATACTCATTGGAGCTTCAACTACAACTTGAAGAAGAACTGGTGTTGGAGATTGTGGCAACCTTTCCGTCCTTCTTCTTGACCCAACTTCGGGGCTTTCAACCGGCTTCCCTTCTCCTCCTTTGAGTTTTAACCTTGTAAGCATGACATAAACTTGCAAATAGTTAAATCCTTCTTTCACAAAGCAAACCTAGTGCTTTGATACCAAAATGATCTGATTAAAAATATTAGTTTTGTTGTACTAAGATCCTCCTGAGATTATAACAAAATTCTATTCATGTTCTTAAGGATTCAGGAGTTTATTGCAAGTGAAAATGAGTTTTTATGTTAATTTTATGAGTAATTTTAACATAAATGAGAGACTAAAGAAAAAAATATAAATGTACATAACATCGCCAATAACACATCACAACATGAACATGATGAAGGAGTTCACCCCTCCTGGACTACGTCTCCTTGGTCCAACATCCAATGGCTTGAGCCTCTCTATTATGTTCAAATATGCTCAAATATGTGTTTACAATGCTCAAATGCTTATGTAACCTGCTCCAATTAGTTTAGAATGTCCAAAAATGGCCACTTAGCCTCTTTATTCACTCAATTTGGCCAAAAACTGGAGAATTTATGTCCTCTCTTAGTTTCTCCACTACTCGCTCTACAATTTACCCAAAATCTGGCACCGACCCTCATTTTCACCCCGATTTTCACTAAGGAGCGAACAAATCCATCGAAATATGTGTGGATTTGTCAAACATTTAATTTGGCTGTTGAGGCCTAAAATGCTTAAATTTAGGGTCATATGGGGGGAGCATGCACCCAGGGGCTAACCATCGGCACTGGACCCTTTTCATCCAGCGGTCACGTAAAATGGTGGAGGTTAAGAAGTGGCATTCACATGGGGTGGTTAAGTCTGTGCCCACCTCCAAACAATGTGGAATCAAAGTTTAAATTAAGCGTGTTGTCATATGTTGTTAAGAACCATGCGCATGGTATGTTGGTAAAGCCGTTGTGTCAGTGTTGGAAGGTTTCAAGTTCAACCCCTGCTGCCTCCACTCAGACTATAACAACAATTTTGGAGTTCTCCTAGGCTGCCACGTGGTGGTCTCCGGCTGGGCCACGTGTCAGCCTGTGGTTGGCCATCATTTCAACCAATGAAAAACCACAAAATACGACCAGTGAGGATGTGCCACTTGGCATGATTTCATTAGCCAAGAATGACTTTAACCAAGTCAATGTCCACATCACCTCCTCAGTCAATGCCACATCAATACTATGGACTGTTGACTGGGCTGCCCTTTTTTTTGAAAATTTGTCTGTTCGAGAAAGTGAACATAACTCGTTTCTAGAGTCATATGCAACTCGTTTCACACGAAATGAGTTGCATCAGATTCAATATGACGAGAATTACGTGGTCTTCCAGTGTCCACACCAATCTGACCACTTTGAAATTTGAGCTATTTTTTGAGCTCCTGATGAGGCTCTCATTATGTTTTTACTTGTAAAGGAACGAACAATGTATATATGAACTAATAGATGATAATGCAACAAATGATATTGAGGGAACAATGCTTCATAATGATTCTTAGATAAGTATGAGACCCCTATGCTTTAATCTATTGCTTACACATGTAGATTACATATTCGTTATATGTTTGACAAAACACCTGTCATGGCTAGTAGGTGTTTGGTTAAGGGCTTGTTCTATTATTTACATTTGAATCATTATTTTCTTGTTATCTCTCTGTTCTGAAGGTGTCATTCAATTCTGGGAAATGAACTGGGCTCTAGGCTTGAAAAAGTGGCTCAAATCCTAGGGACATTGGCACAACACTGGGAAAAATAGTCCCTAAACGCTGACTTGCCTTGGCATGAGAGCATTCATAGCCTCCTGGACAGTGTCAGGTCCATATCATAGGAGCATCCAGGGTTCAAGTGGTCTAAAACTTTAGTGGGACTTGGGGGCTAGCTATCTGAGTAGTTGGGATGGTTCCTAGGAGTCATGTAGCTAATTTGGAAGGTCTGTATGTTGTGTTTCCATCGATTCCACTTCCTTAAGGTCATATAGGAGGTTGAATCTAATCAAAGTAGCCTCTAGTTACATGTTTACCCTGGTTGGCTGGTTACTTGGGTAGATGTGGGAGGAGGGTGTTACATATGCATATTTAACTCACAAGTTTGGAAGTGATACAAGAGTAGTGGTAGAGAAAAATGAATTACTTAGAGAACTATGTTTTAAGAAATCAACTATCTTCAACGATTTTTGGAACTTAAAGGTATTATTTGAAATTTGTTACTCATTATACACACATTATCGACCAATTCCCATCTCTCTTGAAGAAAAGCTCATTTGTATGGAATGGTGAGGTTACTTTGGCATCCTCACTCTTAAAGGATGTCATGTCTTCTACACTAGTATTGACAATGCATGATTTTTAGAAAACATTCATAATAGAATGTGATGCATTAGGAAACGGAATTCGAGTATTGTTGATGCAAGAAGGGAGACAAATAGAATTTGAAAGGAAATAATTCAAGGGAAAATATTTTATGAATGAACACATGAAAAACAAATGGAAGCATTTCTACATGCAATAAAAAATAGTAATAGTGTATTATTTGGACACACCTTAAGGTCAAGATCGACCATGAAATCCTAAAATACTTTATGGAGAAAATATTGTCATCAAAAGCGAAACAAAAATGGGTAGAAAAAATATAAGGGCTTGATTTTGAAATAATTTGCATGAAGGGAAAGGACAATGTGCTAGTAGATGCTCTTTCTAGAATATAAGAAGCCTCAAGTTTATATTATATTACATATTCTATTCAGTATGGTTGGAAGAAGCTCACCATGAATGGACAAATCACAACAATTTAAACAAAAATTATAATGTATAAAGGAAGAAATGAATTCTATAAAACATTGGGTCTAGAAAGAAGATATACTTTGGTATAAGAATATAATATTTTTTATGCCTTCAATCATAATTGAAGAAATAAATATTAAAAGAATCCGACAAATATCTAATGAAAAGACATGTAAAGTTCATTAAACTATTTTAAATTATAT
>APFE031024731.1:111035-134218 GCA_000404065.3 Pinus taeda | reverse complement strand
TCTTCCTTCAAGCGATCAAGTTTCTTTAGAAGGACCTGCTCTGATACCAATTGTTGAAAATAATACTGAGAGGGGGGATGAATCAGTATTATCTAGTCCTTTTACAAAATCTTCTTTATTTATACTTTGAATTATTTTTGCATATCAGTACCATAAAATAATGAGCATGAACAAGAAAAACAGACAGTCACATCAAAGAACACCAGATATAAGGTGGAAACCCAATGTGGGTGAAAAACCACCTGCTGCAATATGTCTCTATCTTCTTTCAAATTAGAAACTCCTTTTACAATGGTCTTGTACTGGTGCAGTCCTTTACCAGTACGCGGGTTGCAACCTGCAGAGAGCTACAACTCTCTCTCGTTTTCCAGTCTCTCCTGGAAGGGAGCTACAACCCCCTACTTCTTTTCTTACAAGGATCACTTTTCATAAATTTTCAAACTGGATCCATGTACATCAAATGATCATCAAGTACATATAAATTACAGTCAGCTGCAGTAACTAGATCAAAATAATAGAACTGAACCCAGAACACCTTATCAACAGAAAAATTCAGTCAACAGAAGATCTTAAGTTAGATACGCATTTTTCCTTTTACTGGTCTGCATCGCTACGCACTTCACCCTCTGCTTCTCTGCATATACCCGCAGAGTTCCTTCTGTTGTACTGCGTGACCACGCACTGCTTCTTCTACTGCGTTTCGTACAGTACGCACCCAAATGCACTATCGCACCGCGTACTCCCACAGTGGGCACGCACCTAAAAACACTATCGCGCTGCGTACTCTTCCCATGCATACGCACTTGAACCACTGCTGCTCTGCGCACCCACACAGTTCGCCTGTTTCTGCTCTGCGTACCCATGCAGTCACCCTTCTTTTGCTCTGCGTACCCACGCGACTCGCCTTCTTCTGCTCTGCGTACCTACGCAGAGGCACCGTTAAACACCTACATACATCAGATTAGGGCTGGTTTTACAGATCACCAGTGTGCTACAGTTAGATGGATGCCCAGATCTGATCAAGCGCTCGGGAGATCACCCTTCATAGATTCGATTTCCACATCACTTTCATATAGATCAAGCTTTTTGAAACAATAACCCAATATTTCAGATCTTAAGATATTCAACCCAAAAGCATACTTAAACCAAATGATCTCCTTTGCTTTATATAGGCAAGCTCTTCCTCAAATCATGGATCATGGGGCTCAATAATAATAATAAAATAAAACAATACCACGGGCCAAAACCATAATAACACAATACCGTCGGCTAAAAACCAAGGGTTAAACATAAGGAACCCCACGTGTACCCGCTTTACTGCCTTGAAATGTGTGCACTTGGATACGCACCTCATGAATGGGTAACCTGCGTGTATGTACGCACTTTATATAAGACATGCCTGCGTGTACGCACCTTTTGTACAGTGTGCCTGCGTACTCCTTATTTTCTTCAATATTTGAGAGATGATCATCAATCTCTGCTACTGTCCTATTGTACGGTGATCCATCACCTGAATGGGTTGCCATCAAGGACAACACTTTAGCCATAATGCCAACAATCTCCCCCTTTGGACTTGATGGCAAAGCTTACTTGTGAACTGTCATCTGATCCCCTTTTGTTGTCCGGTAACCCATGCACTCTGTCACATCTGATATTTGTAGATTCATCTGAATGTATACAAGTGAGATGATCTTCTATGAGAGGGTTTCCATCAAGTACAACACATGCATCATAATGCCAACATATTGGATATAAACCCACCCTGATTTTCAGATATCAGGGAGGGGAGAAAAGGCTTGAGTCTCATAGCTAGGATTTTGGTAAAAATTTTGTAAGAGGAATTGCAGAGGGATATGGGCCGAAACTTGGAAAAGGAGGTGGGCCTATTCTCCTTGGGAATGAGAGTGAGGAAAGTGGAATTGGTGAATCCTCCCAGTTTCCCTTTTCTTTGCACCCATCTAGACATCTTTGCCAGATCTTTCTTAATCAAGTTCCAGAATTCCCTATAGAAGCAGATGGGAAATCCGTCAGGCCCAGGAGCCTTGTCTGGATGCAGAGTCCAGATTGTTCTTTTGATTTCCTCTTTGTCGATCTCACTATTTAGAATATCATTCATCTCTTTGGTGACGCCCTTGGGCAAGTGCTGAAGCAAATTTGAGTAAACTTCTGCCCCTTGGAGTTCAGTGAGGAGGTCACTGTAATGTTTGGAGGCAGCCTTCTTTATGGCCTCTTGAGTGCTGTGCCTATTTCCTTTGTTGTCTATGATTTCATTTACATTATTTCTGAGCTTTCAAGCAGTGGCCTGTTTATGGAAATAAGCTGTATTTTTATCTCCCCCTTGTAACCATAATTGCCTAGATTTAATTCTCCACTTGATTTCTTCCTCCCTATTGACATGAGTTAGCTGCTCATACAGTGCATTCTCGTGATCTTTGTATTGCTGAGATAGACCTTGCTCTTCTATCTTGGTTTGCACTTCTTCTAAGTCTTTTTTAACTATCTTTTTTATCTCCTCTGGTTCCTGATAACTATCTCTGGCCCAATCTTTGAGTGCCTTATTGACTTTCTTTATTTTGGTCTCCCATATGAAGCTTGGCGACCCCTCCACATGCTGTCTCCAGATAGCCTCAATGATCGCTCTGGTTGTAGAATTCCGGTTCCATAGAGGGCTGAATTTAAAGGGAATTGGACCAAGAGGGTGATGTGTCTCCAGAATTAAGGAGATAGGATAGTGATCGGAGGCAGAAGTGCTGAGGATGTTGGTATAACCAACATAAAAGGTTGTGAGGAACGATATATTGACCAGAAATCTGTCAAGACATTCCATAATGTTTCCACTTCCTATTCTTCGGTTGCTCCAGGTGTATCTGCGGTTTTAGGAATTATTTCCACTAATTCACTCTCCTATATAATTGCTTCTAGATAGCTTCTGAAAGGATCAGGAGCAAAATTTCCTCCTCTTTTTTCATTGGCATGCAGAATCAGATTAAAGTCTCCAGCGACTATGAGATTTGTAGTGCTTTCTCCTTCGATACTTTCCTTCAGGTTGTCCCAACAGATTTCCTTCTCTTTGTAATGATTGGGTACATACACATTGTATATGACTACGTTTCTATCCCTTGTTCTGCTTTCTAGATTGGTTCTGATCCAGTTTTGGTTGATAATGGTGGAGTTGCAAATCCATCTATGGCTGTCCCAAATGGTGACTATCCCTCCAGAGGCTCCTCTAGAGCCGCTAATACTTCCTAAGTACTGCTTCTAATGATCTATGATTTTTTTCATTTCTTGTTGATCTTGTTTTGTTTCTTGAATCAACATTATTTCAGGTTTCTCAATGTAAAGTAAATCTCTGAGGGCTGCTATTTTGGAGGGGTGCCCCAATCCCCTACTGTTCCATGAAAGGATTTTCATCATGATGCATTGGGTGTGTGGGGAGGTGCTCGCCTCTCTTGATCCTTGCCAGTAGCCTCTTTCTCGTGGTGTCCAATGATGAAGGATTCCATTGGAGTTTGAGTGCCCATAGCAATGTCCTTCTGGGCATTCTCATATCTGTGTTGCTTGGCGGATTTTCTACCAGGTCCCGGTTTCTTATATGTATCACTTGTTGCTCCATGTTCATTTGAGGAACTCCTGGCGGTCCTTGTAAGGGGGGCCTCAAGGGAGGGTTGAGAAGAGGAGATCGGAGGCAGATGGGAATCAGAGGGCTCTAAAGCGGGATTGTCAGGAATGGAATCCTCAGTGGAAAGGATAAGAAAGGGATTGAGGAGGAGGGGATAGGCGGATCTTGAGAGAGGCCAGAGGGGAATGGAGGAGGGGAAGGGGGACGCTGGATGGAAGGTCCAGGAATGTCAGAGTTCGTAGCAGGTTTGGTGGGGGGGCATATTTCTTTTTTTTGACAAGCTCCCAATGTCCATCTTGCTCTTCATTATCAATGTTAGCAATTTTAGTGCATCTATTCACAAAATGTCCATATTCATGACATACCTTACACTTGAATGGATTTTGCTCATAATCCAGCTGCTGAATATGGCTCCAGTCATCCACTTTTAGCTTTATAGCCTCAGGTAGTCCTCTTCCTAGATCCACCTCGACACAGATCCTTGCACAAGCTTGCACGTTGTCCTTGGGCTCGCTTCTATCAATGTATTTTCCAACCACGTTCCCTATTGCCTTAACCAATTCGTCTCTGCAGCATTGTAGCGGGAGATGGGGGAGACGAACCCAAACTGGAACAGCACTGGGGATGTCCAGCTCTGGATCAAAACCATGGGTCCATTTGTTAAGATAGAGACCTCTGGAGTCCATGAAATAAGGCCCATTTCTAAAGATCAAATCCTTGTCTGCTTTAGATTCAAAGTGAAATGTGTAATAGCCTTTCCCACAAAATCTTATTGATATTTTCCTCGGGATCTTGTCAGACTAGTTGCGTTCTACCCATCTTTGCATAGTTCTTGGTGATGGCCATAAACCAGTAAATTGCCCGCTGAGTCCTTTCTCTGCCAAGGAAAGTGCTGCCATGCGAGGAAGAGTTGGGGGAAGCTGGACTTCCTGAAGAATGTCAAGTTTCTTTACAAATTTCGAGATTGCAGGTCTAGGGCGCAGAGGAGGGAGAGATTTTACCAGATCTGAGAAGGCTTTCTCAGGATCCTCCTGAGATGAGTACGGGGGGGCCATGGCTGAGGCCAAGGCCAGAATCACTGCTTTGTTGGGGTCGATCCACTGGCTGGCTCTGGTTGCGTGCACTGCTCCCAAATGCCGCGCTGCAGACCTAACCCGGTCCCTTCCGTTCAGTAATCGCCAATTGTTGTGTTGTACAACAAACCCCCATTTCATAAAATTTTTCGTTCTAACTATAATATGAAATGGGTCCCTTTTAAACATAGATGTGTGAATAAATTGGTATGAACTCATCATTAGAAAATCCTTAATCAAAAGGTCCAAAGGAAACGTAATATTATAAACCTTTTGAACTATAATGAAATCGGTCTTATGAATAAATATAAAATTCTTTATTATTGCGATAAAGCGATCGCAAGATCGCATATCGCAACAACAAGGAAAACATAATACAAAGACCCTTGACTTACCCCAATCCGAAAAGTGAACAGCTATTGGTTATCGAGAAAGGCGAGCAACAAATATAATGAAAGGCCCTCCCCTATTTCTCCGATGTGATATCGCTATCGGCAATCGGGGGATATAACACAACGCAAGTTTAAGATACCTTTAAATCTCTTGATGCGATAAGGTGTATCACTATCGGGGATCGACAATTTTTGCAATAACATAAGTATTATGACCCGAGCTCATCTCCAATTGCGATCCAATAAATCAAGGCACGAGTTTCAAAATAGATTTAAAAGGCTTGTATGCATTATTTTGGATTATTATTAAAATCCTTCCCGTTTTTGATAGCGGTTTACTTCTGATTATCCACCAAAAAACTGAAGCCATGCTTGGATGAATCATTCGGCATATAAACGATATGATGAGTATTTAATAATCCTTTACCATGATTGACAGGTTAAGCAACCAATTAATGAAGCAATTATGCTGAGATCTTCCCTAAGATTGTATCTGTGCCAATATCATTTTAATCCTTCATTATTCGCTAATTCTTTCATATTGGCTCACATTACCTATTCTCTGTATCACATTCATTTTATTCCTTGCGCAAAGCTCCACCGAAACAACAAGTTCACACCAAATGGGAAAGAAATCCAAGAGATCCGCAGCAGCAGTGGCTCCTGCAATAACAGTGCAATCCACCACTGACCCAGGACCGAGCAAAAAGAGATTGATTTCAGACACTACATGTCTTGGCCTTGGATACACAAGTTGGCAAAGCATATATAATTTAATTGAAGCAGAGGAGCCTGAGATAGTATCAGTACAAGCTACTGCAGATTCAACTAGAAAAGTAGAGGCTTCCCTAAAAGATTTAGCTGATTCATATCTGCATCGAATAGCAGCACGTGAAAAAATACTTCCATACACTGATGTAGTGTGATGGGCAGTAGAGGAGATCCCGGTTTTAAATAGAACATTTTGCACAGTTGACAGAAGGGTCTTCGGCTCATTTCAGCCTGATGACTTAAGGAAAATGTATCACATGCCCGAACCTCAAAAGAAATACAATAAAGCCTTTCTTGAGAAGTTCGCAAGTGAGAATGAGACTGAATCGGCCCTAATTCGGGAGTGGAGACAGAACCCGCAAGGCACAAACATGAATCTTCAGGTAAGTACTCTGTAGATTCATTATGTTCTCCTTACTGTTATGCTGGCGCAATGATGTGTAGAATTTGGGGATTACATGATTCTGCAAAATTCACTATTGAAATGGTTCCTTTAATGGAAGCGACAGTTAACAGTGAAGTAATGGATTGGGGAAATATATTGTCAGATAAATTAGCCACTGCAATTCTTGAGTTTAGAGCAAAAACTCGTGTGACCGATAGGTCTATTCCTTCGTTTTATTTTAGTGCTTATATTTAGATACTATTTGTTTCAATTATGAATTTCCTGTACTGGGGTAGAGATGGACTTCATAAGACCCCATGCCAATTCACATTTATCACCAAAAGTTGTGGGAAGCGCACTATAAGGACCACTTGTACCAAATCTGTAATGGTTTTATGTTACTTATTTACTATGCCATTTTTGATAATCCTGCCCCAAAGATTTCTTCAGAAGTAGAGGTTGACCTAACCGCTGTAGGAAATTGGTTTGGGGAAGATAAGTTCACATACATAAGAGTTTTTGGTAGCCTTGCAAGACCTTATGTCCTTCCTCTGTATATACCCGACAAGCTGTTAGCTTGAGAATTGGCCTATCAAATTACAACCGCAGGAACATCCAAGACTCTTAGGACTTAAAAAAAGCAGGCTTGGCCTACTTTTCCTTTGAGATGCGGTGTTTATACTTTGCATGACTACAAGCATGCGAAGAAGGAAGCAGAGAAAATAAACATGCTCAACCTTGCAACCATTCATAATAGGCAATTCGATCCAAGGAAGGTTGCCTAGACTGTGCTTTAACAAGCCAAACTTACAAGGTTTGATCATGAGAAAGATGATTTTGATGACCTGTTTTCTTTGGCAGAATCATTATTCCAGGTACAAACACTGGCCAAAATGAGATATAACGATGAGAGGCTAGTATAATTCAATAAGCTCAGAGAACAAAGGTTGCAAACTCTACCTCTGGACATATTAGCTACTACCTCGACAACACAATCAAGTGAGCTTGAAAAACAACTCATTAACAAACCTCCTACTGTAGCAAAGATTCTCGAGAGAGGAAAAGAACTAGAATAGGAGAAAGAGCAGGAGAAAGAGCAGAAAAAAGAACAGGACAAGGTTAGCGAAAATATCAATGTGGATACTCAGATTGATCCTAAACTACTCCAAGAATGGCAGCAATTTGACTCCATTATAAGCAACCTAGAAGGTCCAAAAGGTGCCAATACACCCAATGTAACAGATGGACAAGATACAACGTCAACAACGGTTCCGAATGAAGGAACCACCGGCCTACCCCCTAGTATGGATTTAGAATTGATTCCAAAATATCCCTCTGATCAAATTATTTTGCAGGTATAGGACATACCTCCATTAGATGTCTTTTACAGTCCCAAACACAGGGTTGTAGTGAAAAGATAGAGGAAAAGGAGAAGACTTGATCAATCTTCCCTATTTCCAGCACAAATAGAGACAACTAATGTAGTGTGGAAAGAAGAGTTTAACCCTTCTGATGACCTAACAAAGCTTTCTCAGTATGCCAGATCTTATTCGGCAGCCACTATGGACAAGGCATCGGAAGTAAGTAATCTACTTAAAGAAAGGAACCAAGCAATTGTTTTGTTGCAATCATAGGTGTCCGAAGAACAATAGAAAATTGAACAGTTGGAACAACAACTAACAACACAGCAGCAATTAAACAATCAATTGAATAAGCAATTGCTTGAAGAGAAACAGAGAATAGACTCAAGCGCAATACAAAATCAAAAAGAATTATCCGAAGCATTGGCCAGGTTAAAGACAATGAATGAACTAATGATGAAAATGAAAGATGAGCAAATCGCTCAGCTTTCACTTCAAGTAGAGAAGTTCAAGAGTCTTCCGCAACCTGCCGATTTCAGGTCTGAAGCGCTACAGATTAACAAAGCATTGGTTACACAGTTAAGACTGTTATGTCATAATATTTCTCTAGTTGAGCCCCTTTGTGATATAACGACATCAATAGTTGACAAATCAGTCGATGCTAGGCAGGATTTGGAATAGGCCGATGAGACTCTGACAAACTTTCTTACTTGGCAAGACACCAATGAGGGGCAGGCAACAAATCTACCCAAAATTCTAGAATCACACAAGGAGATCCTTTTCTTAGAATGGCAGTCACAGCTGATGAAAGCAGAGAGAGAGGTTTCCAAATGTAGATTATCTACAAGTAGTTTAATTGAGCTAATCAATAACACTCTTTATCTGTCTAACATGATTTCACAATGCGCCCCAGGTAAATTGCTGTCAGCCAAGACATTAGAGCAAGCATGCAATCAAGAGTTGGAGAAAGATGGAAGATTAATTGCTGGCATCCAAAGTTTAACTTGGGATACCTATTGGTTTTTCTTAGTAAAACCATATAGTGAAAGGGCCGCCCTCAAATTTTTAACCAATGTGATCGGTTGTATCATTCCCGAAATCCATGATGCCACATACTCAGCTCAACTCCATTCTCGCCTCAGTCGTCCTCCAGAATTGGAACCGATGCTTGCAATCTGCCAACTCAAATCAAAAGGAGAATAGCCGAAACAATGAATCATGCTGCCGACTACCAACAAACCTGTTGTGGAGAAGATACTCAAGATTTAGTTGTACCAATTAATAGCATTTTATTTTTGTAGTTAGTTAGTTTAATTAGTATTTATAGACCCTTTCATGCATTTAGAAAGGGTCCTCAGTTTTTGTATAAAACTCAAATATGGAAGTTGCACTATTGTGCTTCTGGTGTATTTTTTTTATAAATACTGGGCCAGTATTCCGAATTCTAACGAAGAAAGCTTTGATGGGATGTGCACTATTGCCTTAATGTGAAAGTGTTTCTAAGTTGGAAAAATGAATTTGAATGCGATTGATATGGGGAGTGATTCAAAGCACATATGGTACTATTATCTATGATCTTGTTTCATTCTTTCATGTGAATCGTCATTTGATTACTCTTTCTATCATTGGATATACGTATGTGTTTTCAAAAACAATCCTTATATTTTTCACTATTGAATGTTTAAGGAATGTTATTCTTTTAGTCATATATGTATCAGTGATATATAAAGGATAAGTGTAATAATGTTTTAATGATTACTTTGTTCAACTACTTGAACAAAGTAATTATCAGATGAATGAATGTCTTTGTTTACTAGTAGAGTCATCTATATGCCTGTTTGTGGATAAAGATTATCAAACGTTACACTAAAAACATAAATTTCCCGGAATAGGATAGTTATTCATACTTTTTACTTTTTAGATTAAATCATTCATCCATTACCATTATATTAGAAAACCACTCATTTATCCATCCCCTTTTTATTCATCATTGGGAAACTGGTCCCATTATTTCCAGTTAGAGCCACCACACCAAATGAAAAAGGAGTTGCATTAAGGTCCAGATCGGGTGGTTTTCCCTGATGTTGTTGCACCGATTTTCGAGGCATCAACAGGTCTGATGGACTAACCTAGAACCAAAAAAATATAAAGGGACTAATGTTTTCCTTAAAGTAAAGAGATAACAGGATGAAGACTACTTGGAATATGTCGTATGCTTCGCTCCTTCCTCGGCTTGAATGCTCCAATCCTAGCTCTGATCACTTTTATTAGAACCTGCAGAGTTAGATAACATAAGACAATGATGCACATAATCTATGTAGCATCATCTAATCACCTTATTCAATAGATCAACATGGTATTGAAATATATGAAACCATAACATCATATATAGGAAAACAAAGAACTCTTTGCATTGATATAAATGGAGTGAGTTATAACCAAAAATAGGTGTTAGTCCTGTAAAAGAGCCCCTCTAAGTTTACTTTTCCTTTCATTGTCACAAAGTTTATCTCTAATCACCCTAATGCATTGAAAGATATATCTCATGTTAGAAACATAAGGGTAGAATCACTCTCCAAAAGACAACAACAACCAACCAGGTGTTTATGGAATGAGGTAAATATATAGGAGGGAGAGGTAGTTCATGAATTCTTATCAATTTACAAATCTAGGTTTGAGATCCACTTTTGATGGGAAAATGATCTTAAGGGACAAGGGATGAAAAATACAAGGTAGGATAGGATAAGATTTGAGAATTTTATATGAGGTAAATGGTTACAACAGATCTTGGAAGAAGAGGCTTTGAGATTCTCTCTCTTTTTACTGAATTTCTAGTATCATCGCACCCTCAACACTCAGCAACCTGTTAGTGATCAATGTAGGTGCAGAGTACGACAACCTGGTAGTCAACACTGTCCAATAGGAGGCTTGTTATGAAAAATTTGGTATCTATGGATAAATACTAATTCCCTAAATAAGTAACCATATCTAGAACAACAGTTTAAAGAACTTTAACATTTTTCTATAAACAATAGATAAGATAAAGAGAATGAGAGGACCTACTTGTACTCTTGCTTTCGTCTTGTCCCCTTTGTATCGTTCATGTTGCTCCTTCCCATACTTAACATGCTTGAGAATTACTTGTAAACATGAACAGAAGACAAAGAACCAATAAAAGAAAAAGATCTATTGATTATAAGTAAATGGAATCAGATACATTCACACATATAAGCATCACATATCAAAATAAGCATATGGAAAAAGGTGTAAATACTTTATTGAATAGCAAGAAGAATTCAACCATGGAGCCTGATTCGAAGTCACTCCTCCAGCTTTGGTTCCATCCACAGCACATCATAAGCATGACATTCTGGTAGCATAACGATACTTATAATAGTCTCAATTCTCAAATTAACATTGTCTCCTTACAATTCATCAAAGTCTAACCCCTTGATCACTTAGATGAGTGCTCAATTTATAGGAAGATGGAGGAGGTTTTGTCATCAATGAGGGTATTGAAAGACCTTCCATACTTAGAATTAGTTTCAGGGATGAAGGGATGAGAGGATAAGAGGTATCTCAACTCATTCCTCATACATTTTTGAGCTCATAGGAGATGATAAGTGTGGGAATCTTCTAGAAGGCTCCAGAAGATAAGAATATTCCCCAAAACCTATGTGAATTTCACTCAAACTCGCCCAACGCAGGTCAAAGTGGGCCTAAGTTCTTTGCAGAGCACCTTGGCATGGACTTAACTACTCTATAGTGAACCCTTGCATGGGCCTACCTGCGCTGGACCCTCTAGAGGTCATTTCAAGATGTCTTCAAGCCATGAAATTGTCTAGGAAGGAGGCATTCAAAAGGTTGACTTGTTTAGGGCATGTAGCAACTGAAATTAGGGTTTGATGAGCCCTAAAACACTAATCTGGATGATGGGAGTGATGTGCCCAAATGGATCCGTAATAAGGCCAAGGAGCGTTACTCCTTGAAATATCTGAAACAAGGTATTTTTAGGCATAAACTTAGGGATTAGAATGAGTCATGCCTAGGGCTTTGTGTAAGGTCACAAAACCAAACCAATCTTGGATGCCTCAGAATTCCTTTATAACCCCTTAAGGAATTTTCCTGTCTCCACCCACCTGTTGAGTGCCTCCCGGAGAAAACAATATCCAACCCCAAACCCTGGGATTTTCCTAATACCAACTCACCCAGACCCAAAACCTTCCAGCAACCTAAAGCTCAACCAAGAATGAATCCCATCACACAATGGCTATCTAGGAATTTGCAAGACAGGTTGAAACCACTGTCAAAGTAGGAAAATCCCATTCCAATGACAACAAATGAAACAAATACACACATGAATGTACCATGCATGCCAAAACTAGCAAGGAAATCATACATGCAACTCGATGCCTATAAGTAATCTCGTTGTATCCGCTTGATCCAACTTTTCCTTTCTTGATCCTTTATTTCCTTTTCTTTCTTTTGCTTGCTTGTCCTTCCTTTGATTTTCCTTGATTTCCTTTTATTGCTTGCTTGCTTCCTTTTCTTGGTGCTCTTCTCCTCTCTAAAACCAATTCCAGAACTAAACTGACAAAAGGCCCCAAAGTGATGCTCCAATGCCTTTTTATATTGATGCCTCTAATTTCTTCATTTTCCCACTAGTTTCCTCCTCACATGTAATATATGACCTTTCATCTCCATTTTCTCCTATTTTCCTTATTTTAACAAATAAATGCCAATAATTTCCACTTTTACTTTGTCAATTTCCTTAGCCATAATAAACAACAAGTGATGCCACTAGGATGTTTTGCCAAACATTCAACTTGGAATACATATCCCATGACCTTGGTCTTATTTTTCCTCTATTTACTTTATTACATGAAATTTTAACAGGGACTGTTACAGGCCCCTCCCCCTTAGGGGAACACCATCCTCTGTGTTTTATGACACCTGCAACTAGCAAAAACATTGAAAACAAAAACACACTTCCCATGGAGCTTTATAACTTAGCTCATTGTAGTATTTAAAATGAACAACCTTCTCAAAAGAAAACCATCATCACAAACATGACAACATGACAACCATACCACTTATGGGATCTTTATAACACAACTCATTATGGTTTTTCCAATAAAAACCATACATAAATATATACATATACCACAAACTCATTTGCATCCACTGGAAAATAATGAAGGATACATAAATCGCATTTGAACAACCATCTCCCATGTAACTTCATTGGCCCCAAAGTGCGTCTACTGCACTTTAAATTGCTCGATTTATCAGTTCTAGAGAATGATTTTTTTCCGTTGCAATATGCACTAATTTTCCAACTAGAATTCTCTCTTATAGCTCCACCTGCAGTATAGACCAATCAATAACATGATCAACATCTTTCACATATATTTTAAGGAATGAAACATGGAAAACATCATGGAATTTCATTGTCAGAGACAGTGAAATTCTGTAGGCCACTGGTCCAATCCTCTCAAGGGTATCGAAAGGTCCACAATACTGAGGTGCCAACTTGGAACATGATCCAATCCTCAAGGATCTCTCCTTGGGCTTGATGTGAAAGAGAACATGCTCCCCAACCTGAAACTCCTTAAATGCCTTGTACTGATATGCATAGTTCTTCTGTCTATCCTAGGATACCTTTAGATTCTTCTTGATAACTTGGATTTCCTATTCCATCGTTGTCAACATATATGGTCCTATAAGTACCCTGTTGACTGGATCACTCCAACTGGTGGGAGTATTACAACTCTACCCATAGAGTGCCTCAAATAGGCTCATCCTCAGTGACTTCTTATACCCATTATTGTAAGAAAACTATACCAGTGTAAGATACTCCTCCCACCTCCTATGCTGGTGCATGGCATACATCCTCAACATATCCTTCAGTATCCTATTGACCCTCTCTGTCTATCCATTCTTATGTGGATGATAAGATGTAATGAAGACAAAATATGTACCCAAAATTGCAAACAACCCCTTCCAAAACCTAGAAGTGAACTTGGAATCTCTATTTGATATGATCTTCTTAGGAATACCATGCAATCTCACTATCTCCCTAATGAATATATGAGCTACCTCGCTGGCTGAATTAGTAGTCTTCACTGGAATGAAGTGAGCTACCTTGCTCAAATTTATCAACCACAACCATGATGGAATCATGCTATCTATATGTCCTTGGAAAACCTGTAATGAAATCCATCGAAGTGACCTCCCATTTCCACTCCAAAATCAGAATAGGATGTAATAAACCAACTAGGTTCTTACAATAAACTTTCTCTTCCTGGTAGTCTAAACATCTAGCAATGAACTCCACAAATTCCTTCTTTAGATTCATCCAATAGTAGAACTTCTTCATAACTGTCAATGTCTTCTGATATCTTGGGTGACCCAAATATGGCTTGACATTAAACTCCCTCAAGATAAGCTTCTTGAGTTCACTTTCATCTGGCACATAGATCCTATCCCTAAATCTCACCAAGCCATATGTTGTGAGATGATAATTCACATCAGTTCACCTATACCTTGTTGTAACCAGTGCTTAAGCTACTGATACTTGTCATCCTACTATCCTGCCTATAAGATATGATCCTATAAATCTATCCTATAAGATCTCATAACTTCTATGCGACTTATCAACACTCTTCTGCTAAGAGCATCTGCAACCTTGTTATCTTTTCCCATAGTGTACCTGATCTCGAAGTCAAAATCATTGAGCATGGCCAACCACCTAGATTGCATGGAATTCAGATTTAATTAGTCAAACAAGTACCTCATCCCATTGTGATCACTCATTAGAATGAACCTATTACTAAGAAGATAGTGCCTCCACATCTTCAATGCATGAATAATAACTGCCAACTCAAGATCATTAGTCACATAGTTTTCTTCATGCTTATTTAGTTTCCTTGACTCATTGCACACCACTTGTCCCTCTTACATAAGGAATCCACCAAGTCCTCTCTTGCCAAAATTTGTACACACCACAAAACCTTTATTTGGATTTGCAATATTTAAAACTAGATAATTTGTAAGCAACTGCTTCAATTGTTTGAAACTCGCTGCACATTCCTCTGTCCATTCAAATTTATTTCCTTTTCTTTGCAATGATGTATTAATATATGCAATCCTTGAGAAGTTCTTGATTAACCTCAATGACGTATTTCTATTTTGATTTAGGGTCAATCAAAATAGAAACAAATCGATCACATAGCTTACCTTTCATCTCAATAATGGATGCCTAGTGGTCTTCCTTATTGTTGTCCACAACCGCATAAATCCAAGGAATGATATGGTCAACACCCACAACTGTTTGTGCCTCCTGAGCACTATAGATATGATGCCTGCCACCTTGGTACAATGCGAAATCCTTCTTATGATGATCTTTGCCAAAAATCCAACGTTGCAATGGTCCCCTAACATCACATCTATTCTACTGCTCTCCAGGATGAGATCCATGTCCCTTCTCAGTTGCACTATGTTTCTTGTAAGGAGCAACATTTTATTTCTCACCTGCATCATGAGGTATTCTCCACTTTGGTGGCCACTTCCTTTTAACTTTCTCATTCCCCTTCAAATCATGTTTAGGATGAGCTTTATGCTTTGATTTATCATAACAATTCTTTAGTTTCATGATGGCTTCCTCCAACGACCGCGACTCATCAAACTTAATTTGGTCTCTATATGCTGCTAGCAACCTTCTGATAAACATTTGAATATTTGCTTTCTCATCCTTGAGGTAAGTCACATACCTCAACAACTCCAGGAATTTGCTAGTATACTCATCATCTATCATGGATCCCATCCATAGCTCATAAAACTCCTTAACTCTATCATCGTCATATATCTTAGATAGGTACTTCTTCTTGAAGAGTTTCTCGAAATCATCCCAAATCAAATCTTATTCTCGAATGCCTCTAACATTCTTCACATATTCCCATGAGATATTTGATTTCCCTTTAATACTGAAGGTAGATATTTTGGATTTCATGTTCTCTGAATGGTTATGCAATCTGAAGAATTTATTCATTCCAAGAAACCATTCCTTTTCATCTTCTAACTTCTTCGTCTCCACTAATCTCCACTGACAATTACTCACTCCTCCTATAAGGATGATGGTGGCGATGATGGTGATGATGTCTCTTGGATGAGGAACTAGAATGAAACTCATACATACCAATCCTCCTGTCATGTGTACCCAATGATCTGCCACCTTTGATTGTGTCCCCTCTCTTTAACCTGTATCCTGACCAAGACCCACTACCATATGCCCCAACAATCTTCTCTTCTTATTCTTAACTAATTCTCAGTTGTCCATGTCTCTACAAGTTTGAAAAACTTTGAAGGATGACTGCATTGACCCCTTTTTGCCTTTCCTGAGCCCTTTCAAGTCTTTCCTAAGCCTCAACCAATGTGTCATTGTATGCCTTGCAACTTCTAATATCTACCTTTAAACTCCTCAATGTATCTGCTATATCAGGAGAATATGCATCCCCTTACTACTTAACTAATTTGTAGGGAGAGTCACATCAAATGTAGTCCACCATTTTGCTTGTCATCTCTAATCCTCTTCTTCCTGCAAGCATACCATTTTAGATAAACCAAGTAGATACCATAATCAAAATCATATCTCAATGATGCATAGGGGAGGCTATCTCATCTACAAAATGAGTCCACATTAGCATGATACATGTATAATAATATCATATCAATATATGTACATCATGAATGACAAACTACATTCCATGATCTCATGCATGAAAACCATAACCATGACAATGCATAAATAACAACATGCATCTAGCCCATCCGGTCCAAGTGTTTGAACCATGCTTTGATACCAATATGTAATGCCTCCTCCCACATTTACCCACTTTCACTGACTTATCAAGGTAAATATGAGATGAGGGATACTATGACATGAATTTACCTCCTAAGTACAATTAAGGATGTGGAATTGACAAATCGAAAATTTACTGACCTTCCTCAGGAGCTACAGGACCCCCAAGAGCGAAACAACCACTACAAGTGTCATAACCCTGAGTTAAATTTCCTTTTTAGGGATATAGACTCCCTGCTGCTTTCATAACAAGAAAATGCATCAGCAATAACCATTTAGTCAAATGGATAACCCTACCTCCTAGTGACTTTGATCTAGGTTTCCTGTTCTGAGCATGCAACCACAGAATTTGAGCCACTTTTCCAGGGCTAACATCTACACCTTTGACCAGAACTTTATAAAACTTTGTAGAACAATGAATGATAGTAGAAAAAAGCCAATAACACAAAACTTAGTCAATAAATTAACCTAAGTAGGCCTAACCATGAAAAACATTCCATTAAACACATAGTGAACATGAAATCTACAAGTCATGAATGCATATCTAAACATAGGGGTCTGATACTTATTTTAGAATCTTCAAGAAGGTCTAATACCCTCTCACAATAGTTGCAATAACATCTATTAGGTCATGCATTCAATAACCATTCATTTACTAATCAAAACACGATAAGAGCCATAATTGGAATTTGCCATAAAATGATGCTTATAACGAACATAATACCAGAATAATAACAATGATAGAACAACCATCAAAGCCACATCATAACAAGTAAATTTTCTCATAAATACAAGAGTACAGTAGCTCTTATTAACATATGATTAAACCAAGTCAGGGACTTCCACGTACCACCCGACCATAGATTAGGTTGAACCAAATATTTCTTTTAGCCAATCACCCTCATGCCATATTCTAAGAATGAATCTGGGATCTCATGGGATAAACCAATACACAAAAAACTAAGGGAATCTAGACGTTAAATGACCTCCACCCTCACACTACCATGATCTCACCTAAACCGGTCCCGAGGTCACAAAACCAAACTAAGCTTGGATGCCTCAGAATTCCTTGACCACCCCTTGAGGAATTTTCCTGTCTCCACCCACTTGTTGAGGGATTCCTGGAGAAAATCATCTCCACACCCAACCCTTGGGATATTCCCGAGACCAACTCACTCATATCCAAAACCTTATGGAAATCCAAAGCTCAAGCAAGAATGAATCCCATCACATTGTTAGCTCTCAAATCTACCTTAGGCTGAAATAAGGTAAAACTCAAGGCTACATCAAACCACGCTCAGCCTCGTAGCTAGCCCTACGAGGACAGGAGAGGGCTCTCTCCGGGTTAATCTCAGCAAAGATAATCGATGAGGCTTGAGATGACTAAAACAAAAGCTAATTTTAGGCTAGGTATGAAGTAAAAGGATTTTGAAGTTGATTTTTTAGCGTTTTTGTTGAATCTAAGGGAAAGTCAATTTTGGGTGCGGGGATGAGACACAATTTTTTGCAGAGGTCCGATTGGGGAAAGATAGGCGATCGTCCTAATGCTTTTAAAGGGAATGAATGGGTAGATTAGACTGGTGAGGAGCTAAGGAGAGCAAGAAGCTTTCAAGGATTCTCCTTAAACAGATGAAAACATGGAAAATCAAACAAACTTAAAGGCAGAGAATAACAATCTATGGATTCTACCTTAACACTTCATTTGTTCAATTGCAGAAGATGAGAGAAGGAAAATGATACACATAACAAATTACAATTACTGAAAGAATCACATCATCAACACATAATGCCACATGGATCCCAAACAGTGCTGCAAAACCTTGGTCTTTCCTTAGCCAAAAATGCAGAGAAAATATGTACAATAGTATGCCAAAACAATCCCAAGTGTCCAACCTCTCCAAACTCTGAAAATGATTGAGAAATTACATCATATAGACCATCCTAACCGTTTTCCTTGCCTCTCGGGGTCGAGCTCATCATTCGAGGAGCTGTTTCAACCAACTCTAAACAAAACAATACAATCTAGGCAGTCAAAACAACTTGCCTCTATAAGGTAGGAAACCAATTCATTCATTAAATTTTCACTCTTTGGTGAATGAATCTTCTAGAACAAGTAATTAAGTGTCAAAATTACATCATGTTCAATCAATTACATCAAGATAAGTCAAAAATTACATCACAAATCAAAACTAGTCAAACTGGCTGAATTTCTGAGCTGGAAGGTGAAAATTTGACCAAAAATCTCTATGCGCTGCGCGCTTGAGCTCTACGCGTAGTGCGCCTTTCAGCCTACTTTTGGGGCACTTGCAGGAGTCCAAATTGAGCTCATGTTGGCTTGTTGGAAAGCCCTACCTGTCTACTTTCCAACCCAAGTCGAATTGTTCAATTTGGTGTCCATTTTCCCCTCCAAACGTGCATTCTCCCAAGACTTCTTCCTGTGTGTCCAAAAAGGGGCAGTGAGGTCATTTTTTGCATGTTTTTTGACCTTTTGGGGACCCAAAACTTGCCCAAATTTCTTGTCCAAGTACCAAAATTCATGATTTATCATGAAAAATCCAAAACTGCAAGCCATTTTTCATTTGTACCTCCCAATCCTATGCGTCGTGCAAGGCGCGCGACGCACAGGAGGCGCGCGGCACATTGGGCTTGAGGCGCGCGACACATAGCGCCTTTTTGCAGGAGACTTTTGGAGGTCTTTCCTCTTTCAAAATTAGGTACCGGATAGCTCGTTGGAAAGGTATTTGAGTATACTTTCCAACCCAACTAAAATTCTTCAATTTGGAGTTTATTTGCCTTGTCAAAAATCAAATCTCCCAAGACTGGACAAAATGTGCTAAATGAGGCTGCCTCAAAGCAGAGTGCTGTTGCAGTCAAATTTTGAATGCCGTTCTCAACTCCAAATTAAGCTCAGGATAGCTCATTGGAAAGATCGTTTTGTCTAGTTATCCTTTGACTCATCAAGAAAGTTATTTGGCCATCCAAGCTAGGAGCAAACTTGATTTTCCCAAGGTCACTACAGAGGTGCATCAATTCTCTCGAGGCAACGGTATTTTTGACATTTCTCTAAAACCATGACACTTGTGTAAAAAGTGAAGGAGGTTTTTCTTTCTTGGCTTGTTTTGGACAAAAAACCTCTCTCAGTGTTTCAAAATTCATCTTTTATTGCTCTGGAACATCTTTTGAGTGAAACTTATCCCGATGTGTGAAACAAGGGATTTTGTCGAAATGAAGCGAAATGAATGGGATAAGGGGCTTCTAAATTCTTAGGAAAATTTTTGGAAGTAGGGAGGGATGTTAGGAAGCAGGGGAAAGTGGAATCTTAGAGATCGAGTGAGGGGAAGGGGTCCAAAAGGGCAAAACACAGGCCTAGCCTAGAAAATTGCCAAGTTGTGGCAAGAAACTAGGGTTTGTGCAAAAATGAGAAATTTGGGGGATCTCAGTGATGGGAAGTGTTTAATAAGGTAAATTAAGGATAGGGGAAGGTGTGTGAACATTAGGATACAAGTTTTGCTAATGATTTGACCATTCAAGAGAAATTGCCTTCAAAACCCTAGGAGAGGGAAATGAACCTTGCCTAGGCGCAACTGAGGCATGAACAAGGTGTGAAATGACCCAATGGAACCTAACATGATGATAAAAACCTTCTAAATGATGATAGACTCAGCTGAATAGTGACATAGACTGACATTTGGGAAACTTTGAAAGGAGTGAAAACAAACCCTAGACCTAAGGCCTAGTGACCAAATTTTGCTTGAAGACTCATTGAAATAACAAAATTTGATTTTGACACCTTAAAATCACTTGTAAGAGAATGTTTGATCACTAGAGGAAGGCTGCAAAGACTGAAACTAACACACACCATGGCTATCTAGGAATTGACAAGGCAAGGCTGAAACCGTTTCAATATCAAACCAGGAAAAACACATGCCAATGACAACAAATGAACCAAATACACACATGCATGTACCATGCATGCCAAAACTAGCAAGGAAACCATACATGCAACTCAATACCTGCAAGTAATCATATTATAGCCTCTTGATCCAACTCTTGCTTGCTTGATCCATGCTTTCCATTTCTTTCTTTTTCTTTCTTGTCCTCCCTTTACCTGTCCTTGCTTTTCTTTGCTTGATTTCTTTCTTCCTCCTGTTGATGGTGCTGGACCTGCCAAAATTTAGGGGATAACCCTGGTATGAAGTCCCAACTAGACCTCACACCGTTTGGTGTGGGAGTCCCATCTGGTATCATGGCCCAGTGGTCATTGTCTTAAGGATTTGTTAGCATAGGAGAGTGGTTTGCTTTGTCTTTGAGAAGTGAGGTTCACGTGCCTAGTGATTGCTAGTGTTACTTGTGTCAATGGTTCTTTCACTATAGAGGGAGAGGGTGAAAATGAGTCCCAAGTTGGTTGGGAGGAAGCTCTAACTTTGCTAGGAACACACAACACAATAGGACATGCATAGATTCCGGAGGAGAAGTCCACATGGATGTGGCAATCACAATAAAAAAGGGAAGATAACACTTAAAACACTCATCGGATGACTTCACATGAGTGCAATGGCTGTTATAACAATTTTTATGTGAAAGGTTTGTCTAGTGTTCGGGGAGGTAGCCACCACGGGTGAGACAATGTTAACAACTTATACAACACATTTTCATTAACAAATTATGTATTACAACAAGTGAAATAATTTCAAGTGTTCAACATAGGTTAAAGCAACAGGCATTACAAGTGTTCAAGATTAGTCTTAAAACAGTTACAATACATGTGTGAAAATGTGTTGGCCTGTTTGCAGGTTTCTGAATTAAGCGAAAGTTCTAAGACACATTGTTACACCATACATCACTAACCCCATGCGTAGGGCGTTGGAGCCACTACTTACTCCTCAAAGAAAATATTACAGACTCTCTTGGCTATGTGGGAGGAGTTGAGGTGAAAATTCCTTTGCATGTACAAATGAGGGGGTATTTATAGCCAAGGGTGAAACTGACCCTTGTGTTGTTCGACTACCCTCATGACTATTTGATTTCCATGAATTTTCAACTTCACATGACTCTTTCTACAACAGGTGGGTCTCTTGGACTTCCATGTTACATTACATTGATTTACAACATGGCCCAAAGTAGAGATGTGGATGACATGACTCATGAAACAATTTGACATGACAGTGATGGTACATTTGTGCTGCTGTTGGAGTGCATGTCAAGTTGCAGTGCTGCTAGGTGATGGATCTCTTGATGGTGTGTCACAGCTTCACCTCCGCATGGAAAAGTGCGTGGAGCCTTCGATGGTAGTTAGTTTGCTTGATGTTGCTTTGGCACGTTGCTTCTTGCTTATATGTTGGAAGGCTTGACAGGCTCATCTGTTTGCAAAAGGTGCATGTTCATCTGTTTGTTCGTCCGTGAGCACATCTTGCATGTTTTCTCGTCCATCCGTCCACGAACAGATATTTGCATGATCATCCATTCATGAGAACATCTCATCGCATGCATCGTTCATTCGTTTGTTGGTGAGCCTATCCTTCTACATGTGCTCCCTTCGTTCATCCCATTCGTCATCATGCCATGTTTGTTGGTGTACTTGTATCTACAGTCACTCATGACGAGACAAAATTAAATCCAAAAATCTCCTAGTCTACCATGACACATGATTATTTCGGATGTAGGTGACTGGGAGAGGTAACAAGGTTGCGAGGTGGGATGATGACTCCAAGAATTGCTAATTCAAATTGTGCAAGGGTCACTCGGTGATGAATATGGGCATTCTGAGTCAACAGTGACTATCCATGAGGTATGGGTCGGCTGGAAGGCAAAACTGTGCAAATTTTGGGAGGGACGTTTGGGCTGTGGGAAGGCAAGGCAGAAAAAATCTTCACATTTTCTGGAATGAGTAGGTAGCGGGGGCTTGATAGCAAAATTTGTGCAATTTCTTGGAGGAACAGGTTGGGCTACAGGGAGGATTGGAAGATAGGAATTGCACAGTTTTTTGGAGGAATTGGCCGGGAGCATGGCAACCAAAAATGCGCAATTCCTGGAGGGAACTGGCCAGGAGCATGGGAGCCAAAACTACACAATTCCTGGAGGGAACTAGTAGTTGGCTGCTCGCTCACTGGTAGCAGAAATTGCACAATTCCCAAGGGGAATAGGCAGTCAGCTGTTGGGAGCTTGGCAGCGAAAACTATGCAATTCCTGGAGGGAATTGTTAGTCTGCTGCTAGGAGCTACTAGTAAGAGGAATTACACAGATGCTAGGAGGCTAGCTTGCTGATTATCTTTCCGCAATTTATGAGCTAAGAGGACTACTGGGAAGCAAAAGGCTTGCTCATTAAAACTATGCAATTTTCTAGATGAGCAACCAGTCGAGTGTCGGGAGGATTGACTGGGAAAACTTCACAATTTTCTAAGGGAGACAGGGGCGGGCATTCGGTGTCTGTCTGACTTGTCTATGCAATTTCCTTAGTAAGAAGAGCGGGCAAGGTCAGCAACCTCTGTGCAATTTTTGGGGGGAGTTAGTCCTGGGGTGCTGCCTTTCCCGGTGGCCAGCATGAAGGTTGATTGAATTGCTTGCGGGAAGCGCAGCTTGAAAATACTTGCTTAGTGCTTTTGTGCTATTCTGGGTGGCAGTCAATCGAGTCGATGGCGGGGTGATGGTTCTGTTAGCACTTGAAATTTCACCTCAGGCTGAGACAGGTAAACCTCAAGGCTACATCAAACCATTTAGCCTCG
>APFE031024731.1:87584-100421 GCA_000404065.3 Pinus taeda | reverse complement strand
TTTGACGCGATGGTTTTTCGGATCCATGTTATTGGATGCTTCGGCATGTATAAATATGTATTGTAACATTGAAAGGAATATAATGAAAAATCAAGTTGGTAGTCCCGGTTTTGGGATCCAATGGGAAATCTCTGTGTATATGTGTTTTATGTGTTATGCTCTCGCATTTTTATTTTTTGTGATTTAGAATTCGTATGTAGGTAATTTTTGTACGGGGTTAAAACCTTCAATTGCAACATTTTACAAGGCAATTTTACATCTATTTTTAGGTTCGAGGGCACTTCCCCCAATCCCCCTCCAAGGGGGGGCTCCAAATAATCACCATCACCCCCCTAGATCCCCCCCTGGTGGCACACATTTTATGGGTGGCGTTGCTGCCACATTACGAACTGAGATCCAATGCAATGATACCTCTGAATAAAGAAGATAATCAGGCTCCACACCCAACATGTGGGGTGCAGTATCACTCTGAGTGCAACCATGTTGAGGTTGATGGTCCTTTGTAAGCTCAGCACAAGTGCTTCATACTCAGCAATGTTGTTTGTGCACTCGAAATTCAAGCAGCTTGAAATCATGCATTTTTCGTTGTTTTGGGCAACTGAGATACACTTGGTCCTTGAGCCGTCATGTGTCTTTGATTCATCAAAATACATGGCCCACAACTTGTCTATACACAGACTGTTTGGCATGTCAGTACTACTGCTGCTACTACTACTACAACTATTGGTACAATGCACTATACATGTTTCATTACCATCAGTTGGGAAAGGAAGGAGTCCCAACTGCGTGTCTGGTGGTGTTGGAGCTAGCCATGCAGGATGAAACTCCAATGTTGTTTCTAGGAGGCAGTTGCCAAACATGAGTTCTGCGAAGGTCAATGGTTCATTCTCACTGTTAAGAGGGGTAACATTGTGCTTCATATAACTCTCAGATAGTACCTGGATTTGGTTGCATTTGCCCTTATATGAAAGCCACATATGGGACAATTCTGTAGAAAAGTATTTGTCTAGCTTGTTGGACTAGTCTCTGTTGAGTAGTAGACCGTATGCTTCCGGTATGTCCAAAATAACTATGTTGATGCATTGGTGGACTCGACTGTTCACATCTCGCAGTTCACCAGTGGCTAGTACCGATGTTCGATCAAGTTGGATGATTCGTGCAAATGTTTTTCTCCATTGTGCATTGATATGTTTTGCAATGGAGAGTGGCATGGCATTGGCGGCCATGCCATAATCAACCAAGTAGTTGTGAACATTATAGTTAAATATTTCAAAGGATAGCAGGAATGGAGGGAAACCTGAGTTTTCTTCTTCCATTCAGAGCATGTTGAGCATGGTATAAAGTGATCTAGGAGGTGTGATTTCTCCCTCGCTAGTAGAGGCTACGTTGTTCATTGTTTTATGTCCCAATGCGCACAACTACATGTCTTGCTGACTCTGGATCTTAGCTAACTTGAACAAAATAATGTTTGCCCAGTTTTTATTCATGTCATCAACAATGTTGTAATCTAGAGGTGGTAGATTCACTGAGGTGTCCAAGGTAGAACAGATGTTCACGTCATCCGACAGAGTGTTTTGTAGCTTGCTGCTCATGGATGTATTCTTGTCCGTCATTGTCTTCCCGGACTTGTTTTGTGTTTTCTGCTTTGGTGCAGGTGGTGGATCAACCTTCCTCATCAGTAGTCTATTTTTTTTCTTGTGCTTCCCCAAGTGTAAGGGGAGCCCCTTTACTCCTAATATTGTAGCAATCATTTTGATTTTGGGGCTGCTTCTTGGTGTTCATCTTCGTCACTACTTGCAAGCACTGATATGCATTCACCACATGCCCAGAACTTGATGCTTCATCAGGTGCAAACTCTTCGTCATCATCAGTGTCTTCTGGCTGCTCCTGCATATTTCTCTCCACATCAAATGTATGACTGTAGAAAGATCTTACAACTCACTTCCAGTCCAAACAAGAGTTCTCGTGGTGATTTTCTTCTTGGGAAGAACAAAACTTAGGATTTTATCACTGTTCGACCTGGAACACAGGTTCTGCGCATTTTTTGGAGTGAACCGATTGTTTCCTGATGAGCTACTTTCCTATCTCTGCCTGGGAAGATGGCTACTTACAGATGCATCAATTTTCCATTGTTTAAGCTCATACACTTCTGTTGTCAAGTTCTTGATGAGGCGAGTGAGGGTTTCAATGTCAGTTGCTTCCTTGTCTCTACATTTGCTCACCATTTCTTGGGACTTCCTGCTCACATGTTTGGAGTCCTTTGCTAGTTCATCATTCTTGATGACTCCAATCATGCACATGTATTTCTCAACAGTAATGGCCTCTTTGCAACTTTCTAAGAGTGTTTGTTTTGCACCTCACTTGACAAGCTGCGTAATGCTAGTCAGCAGTGAAGATGTGTAGTAATAAAAAGTGATGGAGTGATGAGGTTTAGTTTCTGTTGGAAACTTGTTCAATATGTGCGTAAACCTCTGATTGAAGTCTTTTACTTTCTATTTTCCCTCCATATTGAGTCTTCCCAATTCTTTGAGTAGCATGGTTGGGGTCTTGTCATTAGCAAACTTTTCAAGGAACATGCGTTTCAATGCACCCCAGTTCTGTATAGAGTTTGGTGGAAGGTTGTGATACCGTGCAACCACACGACCATCCAAGGTACATGGGAACAATCCACATGCTACGTCGTCATACCTTACCTCAAGGGTCTACAACTGTAGGTAGAAGTTGTCCAAGTCGTCTTCAGCCTTCACCGTGCTGTCAGGGTTGAACTTGATGTTCATTCTCTCTGCTTGCTTCGGCATCTTGTGCAGAACAACTGGGAGATCCAATGGTCCCTGAGTCATCCATTCAAGATTTGGGTAATCCATTTCTTCTTCTTCTTCGTCCTCCTCTTCTCTTTCAGAATCCAATGGTTTCCACTCTGAGTCCGTTGGTTCGTCTCCACCTCCACCTCCTCCGATGCCTTCCCCTTTGCCTCCTGTACTGGAGTTCGATCCCAAGATCACAAGAGTCCGGAAGACCAAAGGTTCCTCTCCATCTTCAATAGCATCTGCCAAACCTTCAAGTGTGGCAAGGAATTCTTCTTCCACCGATGATACAACAACTCTTGTAGGAGTGGCTTTTGGCTTTATTGACACGTATGGAAGAAGTTGTATGCCTGGGATCAGTCCGACTGCTTTCGCGAATTGGCAGTGATGGGATGGATGAAGAAAAGGTGTTGATACGGAATCTCGTGTTAAATCATAGGAGGTGAGGAATAACCAACTGTAGAGTTGCAAGTAGGTGAGAAGGACTGCTAGTTACTGCCTTGACTAGATGGTTGACGAATGAGCGTGAGAGGATGTTTAGCCATATACAACCGGCTGCCCTCCTTCTAGCACCAGAAATGTTGGTGGTGTTGAACCCGCTGACATTCAGGGGATTACCCTGGTTTGAAGTCCTGACTAGACCTCACACTGTTTGGTGTGGGAGTCCCATCCGGTATGATGGCCTGGTTACCATTGTGTTAAGGATATGCCTAAACTCATGCTTGTCAGCACAGGATAGTGGTCTGCTTTGTCTTCGAGAAGTGAGTTTCATGTGCCTGGTGATTGTTGGTGTTACTTGTGTCAATGTTTATTTTATTGTAGAGGGAGAGGGTGAAAGTGAGTCCCAATTCGGTTGGGAGGAAGCTCCAACTTTTCTAGGAACACACAACACAACAGGACATGAACAACTTTCAGAGGAGTAGTCCACACGAATGCGGTAGTCACAATACACAAGGGAATATAACATGTACAAGACTCGGCAGATGAGTCTGAATGAGTGCAATGGTTTTTACAACAAGTTTTATGTGAAATGTTTTTCTGGTGTCTAGGGAGGTAGCCACCATGGGTGAGACAACATTAATAACTTATACAACACATTTTCATTAACAAATTATGTATTACAACAAGTGAAATAAGTTCAAGTGTTCAACACAGGTTAAAGCAACATGCATTACAAGTATTCAAGATCAATCTTACAACAGTTACAATACATGTGTGAAAACTTGCTAGCCTATTAGCAGGCTTCTAAATTAAGCGAAAGTTCCAAGACACATTGTTACACCATACATCACCAACCTTGTGCATGGAACGTTGGAGCCACTACTTACTCCTCAAAGAAAAGATTTAGACTCTCTTGGCTATGTGGGAGGAGTAGACGTGAAAAGTCCCTTGCATGTACAAATGAGGGGGTATTTATAGCCAAGGGTGAAATTGACCCTTGTCACTGTTTGACTACCCTCATGATTGTTTGACATCCATGGGTTTTTGACTTTACATGACTCTTTGTACAATAGGTGGGCCTCTTGGACTTCCACGTTACATTACATTGATTGACAACATGGCCCACAATAGAGATGTGGAAGACATGACTCATGAAATGACTCAACATGACAGTGCTAGTACGTTCATGCGACTACTGGAGTGCATGTCAAGCTGCAATGCTCCTGGGTCATGGATGTCTTCATGGTGTGTCATAACTTCACCTCCACATGGCAAAGTATGTTGAGTCTTCGATGGTCGTTGGTTCCCTTGATGTTACTTTGGCACATTGCTTCTTTCTTGTATGTTGGAAGGCTTGACAAGCTCATCTATTCGTGAAAGGTGCATATTCGTCTGTTCATCCATCCATGACCACATCTTACATGTTTTCTCATTCGTCCATCCGTGAACACATCTTTGCATGATCATTCGTTTGCGAGCACATATCTTCTCATGCATTGTTTATTCACCCATTCGTGAGCCTGTCCTTCTGCATGTGCTCCCTTCATTCATCCCATTCGTCATCGTGCCATGTTTGTTGGTGTACCTGTATTTGCAATCACTCATGACGAGATGACATGAAATCCAAAAATCTCCTAGTCTACCATGACACATGATTATTTCAGATGTAAGTGACTGGGAGAGGCAACAAGATTGCGAGGTGGGGTGATGGCTCTAGGAACTATTGTTGAAAACTACTCAAGGGTCAATGGGTGTTGAAGATGGGTAATCCGAGTTGATGGTGACTATCCGTGAGGTTTGGCTCGGATGGAAGGAAACGCTGCACAAATTTTGAGAGGGACATTATGGGCTAAGGGAAGGTAACGTAGACAAAATTTGTGCATTTTCCAAAATGAGTGGGTAGTGGAGGCTTGACAAAAAAATTTGCACAATTTCTTGAAGGAACAGGCCGGATTGCAGGGAGGATTGGCAGATAGGATTTGCGCAGTTTTTTGGAGGAACTACCCAAGAGCCTGGCAGCCAAAACTACGTAATTCCTGGAGGGAACTGGTAGCTGGCTACTATGTCACTGGTAGCAAAAACTCTGAAATTCCCAAGGGGAAAAGGTAGTCAGCTATCGCGAGCTTGGCAGTAGAAACTGCACAATACCTGGAGGGAACTGTTAGTTTGCTGCTGGGAGCTGCACAGATGCTAGGAGGCTACCCTACTGATCATCTCTGTGCAATTTCTCAGCTAAGCAGACTACTGGGCAGCAGAAGGCCTACTCATGAAAAATGAGCAATTTTCTGGATGAGTAGCTAGTCCACTTTCGAAAGGATTGACTGGAAAAGCTGCGCAATTTTCTGAGGGGGACAGGGACGAGCATTGGCTATTTGTCCAAAATGTCTGCGCAATTTCCTCAGTCAGAAGAGTGGGAAAATTCAGCAACCTCTACACAATTTTTGAGGGGATTTAGTCCTGGGGTGGCTGTCGAGTCCGCCTCTCCGGGTGGCCAGCATGAAGGTTGATTGATTTTCTTGTGGGTAGCGCAACTTGAAAAGACTTTCTTGGTGCTTCTGCGCTATTCTGAGTGGCATTCGATCGAGTCAATGGTGGGCTGATGGTCTGGTTGTCAAAGGGGAGTTCGGTCATCAGAACTTCAGCAAAATGACTAAGTGTGTGAACGAGTGAAAGATGCAAATCTGTCTTAAAAACACACACACACATGACTTGATGACGAGACGACTCAATCCAACCAGACACACATGTTAAACATGACTGATTGATGGTGCAAGTGACAAGTGTGACACTCGTGATTGATCGTTGATCTAATGTGATGACACTTGTACGATAGTGAATGTGACTCTGTGTGTGAGTGAGACACATGCTTTCATAGCAAACATAACATGTACACACAAAGAGAAGACCTTGAGCATGACCAGAACATGGTTGCAAGCAAGATATTGACATCAACATGCAAAAGCTTGGGTGGAATTAACAAGAAAGGAGGGTGGGAAGGCTCACACGAGCTCATGGAGTGAACTCGAGTGTATGCAACCGTCAAGTGAAACTCTCAATGGAGTCTCTGAATTTGGGTGCAGGCTAAAATTTTGGAGGGTGGTTGTAGCCGCTACAACACCTCCTCTTGGTGCTCTTCTTCTCTCTGAAACCAATTCCAAAACTAAACTTACAAATTGCAACAAACTGATGCTCTGGTGCATTTTTATTTGATGCCTCTAATTTCTTCATTTTCCTCTATTTTCCTTCAATTTCCTCCTCACATGCAACCAATGTAATTCCATCTCCCTTTATTCTATTTTCCTTTATTTTCATAAATAAATGCCAATAATTACCACTTTGGCTTTCCAAAGCCTTTGCCAATTTCCTTAGCCATAAGAAACAAGTGATTCCCACTAAGATGTTTTTCCCAACATTCAGTTTGGAATACATGTTCCATGACCTTAGTCTTATTTTTTATTTATTAACTTTATTACATGAACTTTTAACCCAAGGCTATTACAATGGTTGGAAATTGGATCACCGTTCATTTAAACATTTCTAGAAAAGAGGGTAACATTATAAGTTTTACATGCAAAAGAAAAATTACAAATAAAATGTAAGACCAAATATAGTTTTATTCTCAAGATAAAACCACACTTGTTTTCCTAAACATGGTAAAAGTAATAACTAAAAAACATCACCAAAATATTTAAAATATGACTCTATTTGTTTTTAATAAAAGTTATATATACTTAAAACAAAATTCAATGAAAGATATATCACATTTTTATAAACTTGAAGATAAAAAATCATCACAAAAATAAGAATTATTCACAAATATCATAACCATCTTTTCATAAGTTTGAACTCTCCTATTTGTCTTCCATAAAACGACTTCTTTGTTTCTTTTTCCTCTAAAAATGAACAAAATTCTCAATAAAAAATACGCTAATTTGGTTTTTCTTAATCATGAAATTAAGAAAAACATCACAAAAATAACAATAATAAAATAATCCCCGAACATACAAGGATTTTTGACATTCTTGAGTCTAATTATTTCTCTTTCATACTACCACTCTTATATTTTACTTTTTAAGTGGTTATTAATAATACTTCATGTGTCAATTTGAAACTCGTGACATTAGAAACTAAGAAAAACTACAATATTGAAGAATAAGGATAAAATAATGAGTTTAAGTATTTTAGGAGGGTGTTTCCCTTTCTGTATCATAGGTAGTTGTAAAAGAGTTAAATAACTATGGATATTAATGAAAATAGGTTATTGTTGGACAATGGGCATTGTTAGGGTGGCAGAGGCATCAAATGTGTTTTAATTGATATCAATTGGGCTAGCATTGATATCAAATGGGTTAGGATGGCAGATGCATAATGTGTTTGGCATTGATGTGGTGTGTTTCCTATTCAGTTGGACTTGGAGCCTTGGTTAGATCCAAAGGGGGAGTTATAGCTTTGAAGGAATTTATGCCTCAGGATATTAGTTCATATTCTCTTGGAAGACGCACAATCGGATAGTGCTTGGAAAAATATTTCCAATGATATGGTGATGTCTAGAAAAGGCTTCCTATATCAAAAGTTATTGCCATTCAAAGTTTGTAGGCCGAAAGGGTCAAAGGTTCAAGCCAAGTTTGGTGATAGTTTTGGTGGCCTCAAAAATTGGTGGTAGTTTGGAGTTTCCAGAAAGTTGTTGGATGGGCCCTGCAACATTTTTGGCATCCACATGGTAGCGTGGGGTAGGCACATTACAAATCTTAGGAGTAATAGTCTAGGTCCCACCTGAGACACATAATCTCGATGATTTAATCCCATAAATTTAAAAAGGAGGCCCAAAGGGACTCAAACCTGAAGCATCATGGTGATGAGGTGTTGGGACAATGTGGCACATGGGCTCAGATGTTGTATAGTTGTCATAATGGACCAATGGCGAAATCTCAGAAATGATGGCACAGGTTAATTAGGGACACATCACCCTAGTGGATTGACCTCGACGATTTCCAAAATTAGTGCATTTTTTTTTAGGGAGATAGTGCTAGGGAGATGGAAAAATATTTGTTAATTACAATGAGGGATTTACCATCCTACCTTTGAAATTTGTGTCCTAGAATAAAAAATTTAACGAAGAAAAACATAAAAAAATGAAGCCTCAAACCCCCCTACCTCCATACGGTGATGTGTGCAATTAACAACATGGACCAATGACTTGAGGCCACATTGCACAATACCATTCACAAACATAGATGACGTGGAGCTATGGTGGTAGATAACATCAACATCTCAAAGGTTCAGGATGACATCAACATGACATTAACACCTGACAGTCTTGAGACATGTGGTGTTAGGGTCCAACCCTAACCACCTTATTTATGTAATAGGGTTGAGTCATAGTTATAGTTAGTTAAAGAGTCAATAAAGCCAATATTAATAATTGTAAGTGGTTGACCCACATTTAAAGAAAGGGACCACAGTTAGTTGCAAATGGGCCATGTTATTAGATAGATGGTATTAATAGAACCATGGTATTGACCCACGCCATTGCATGTAGGAATCTTATATAAAGGATAGAGACTCCTCATTGAGGAGCGTTGTGCCTTATTCTGTAATCGAGCCCTGCTCTATTGGAGGTTGCCCACTCGAAGAGGCAAGTGAACATTGCTCTCATCTCTGAATAATAAAATACATGATGTTATTTCCCATTTTTTTCTATGTTCTGGGTTGTATTTCTTCGCATATTTGGTGTGCTAGCATCTTCTTGTAGGTCCAGAGCATAACAAGTGGTATTAGAGCACTTTCTAGGGTCGGTGGTATCTCCATTTGTAGCAGTTTTTTTTTTTGGCTAGAGACGTGTTCTGGAATCTTTAAACCATGGGATTTGTCATTGAACACATAAACCTGTGGATTTGGGGAGGCATCCACGCAGGAAATACAAGAGGTGGTCATGCTTGTTGGACTCCCTTGTAACCCCTGTGGGTACCCCTTCGAGTAGTAGTGCATTAGACAAAACCACACATGGACTGTATTCCACGTACCCTCTGGGTATATTGGAAGCCCCCTAAGCTCACCTGAGACCTCGCTGTAGATAAATCGTCGGCCATCTTTCTGGTACAGTACACCGAGAACAACACTCAGGGAGATTACTCATGCGTACGATAGGCTAGTTGAGTAGTATGGCTAAGAGTACGGTTGATCCTCCTTAGTTAGTGCCTTGAAAGATTGGTCCGAGTAATACTATTGGACCCTTATGTATATTGCGATCTGTAGCACTTGACACTCCTTGAGACCATAGTTCCCTTGTTTATCTGAAGATCACCCATCATCTTATTTTCTAAATCAGATCTAGCATGTTGGGTTCTGCACCGCCGCAACAATTAAATCCACCAGAATACCATTCAGATATTGTAGCAGGGGTTCAGTCACTGCCGCATTCCTACTCACACTCTGCAGGTGAGGGTTTTACAGATAGATCTGACCATTTGTGTAGGGAGGCTTGTGGCTCCCATACCTTGGGGTGATTCTCGTAGGACATTGGGCAAGATTAACTTTTCTGGGAATTGGCTATTGTAGTATTGATAAGTGAGGAGTAAAACTCCTTTCGGAGAAAGAGAAAAGAAAAAAGAAAAAGAAAGAGGCCCTCCTGGGACACTTATAAGAGACTTAGCCCATAAGAATCAGGACGATGAGCTAAGTGAGGTGGTACCATTCACTTGTTAGCTTCAATTTTTAGGCAGTCCCAAATTTTTTCACAGTGATGACAAGTGAATCGGATCTGTGTATGGTAGAAACTAGAGCTCAATCTATGGCTAATGAGAATATGGAATCCCTTGAAAGAAAGTTGGAGGAATTATCGAACATTGAACGACACATCCAAATATTGAACGACACATTCACAAAGGGCAAGTCGGCGGTACAGTCGGAGGCATATGCTTTTAATGAAGACCATGAAGGAGAATCTAGTCATTCTCTTCACTTCCATGGAAACCACCAACATTCCCACCCTCGACCACCCAAGCAGGACATGTACAAATTTGATGGCTCTAATCCGGCAATATGGCTATCACAAATGGACCAATATTTCACGATGAATCACATTAGATATTATGAGACTAAGCTATGTGTGGGAGGCCTTTACTTGGACCAAGAAAGATGGCAATGGTGGCAGTGGCATCAAAAAAGCTATGCAAGGAAAATTACTTGTTAGGCATTCTCAAAATCCCTTTATGAACGCTTTGAATGTGAATCCAATTTTTTGGGTTGTCTTACTAAGCTTAGACATACATGCGCAATACATGACTATATTACAACCTTTGAGAAATTAACCTTCTGCACATGAGCTCTGGCAAATGAATTCTACTTGGGATGTTTTATCAGTGGTCTCAAAGACACCATCCAAGCTCACTTCCGGATGCACCACCCACCCACATGGCTGGGATCTTGCACAACGGCTCGTGAGGTGGAATGTGCGTTAGTAGCCCAATCGCCTCGTCCAAATTTCATAGCCAAGGGATGCCTCACCCAGGCTCCAGGCACTACCCAAACACTTAAGGTTCAAAAGGTGTCACCCGCAGAAATGGCAGAAAGAAGAAAGCAAGGATTGTGTTACTATTGTGATGAAAAATGCTCCCTAGGGCATAAATGCAAGGAACCTAAATTCTTTCAAATTGATGCTACTGATCATAGATCATCTGAGGAAGCCCCATCCTTTTAGGGACTAGAGGAGGAAGATGAGGACAACCAATAGGACAATGAGCACCCAACTACACCAGAAGAACCACTTATCTTGCTCCATGCTTTGGCAGGCATTTCTTCTCCCCAAACTCTCAAAACCAAAGGTTTTATTAAACATCATCCTATAGTAGTCTTGATTGATAGTGGCAGCACACATAAATTTATCCATCAGAGAGTCGTAGAAGCTGTGCATTATTTTGTCAGAGCAGTCTCTAATTTCAAGGTAAAGATTGCTGATGGGGGGACAATGAAATGTGATGGCTGCTGTAAAAATATCAAACTTCATATGGGAGATTACCACCTAAAGACCCACATGCTTGCCATCAACATGGGTGGGTGTGACATTGTCTTGGGTGTTGAATGTCTCTGCACACTTGGCCTAATCAAAATGGATTTCTAGGAGATATATATGAGCTTTAAGCAGAATAACCACACACATACCCTTGGTGGACTCCAAGCAGGTACTCCTTCTATCATCAGCTCACATCAGATGGAAAAGTTGTTAAAAAAGGGTCACAATGGAGTTATCGCCCAATTTAATGCCATTCAAGCCTTCGAGCCCCATACTCTTCATATTAATCCTGAGATGCAACAGGTCTTAAACACCCATCTGCAAGTCTTTGACAAACCTCATGAGCTTCCACCATCGAGAGGGGAACATGATCATATCATTACTTTGGTCCCAGGGGCACAACCACCGAATGTGCACCCATATAGATACCCTTTCGCCCAAAAGAATGAAATTGAAAAAATCATCAAGGAACTCATGGAAGCTAGTGTCATTCGTCCTAGCATTAGTCCTTATTCATCACCTGTGGTCATGGTGCTCAAGAAATATGGGGAATGGCATATGTGTCTAGACTTCAGGGCCCTCAACAAGCTAACGGTCAAAGATAAATTCTCCATCTCGGTTGTTGATGATTTTCTGGATGAACTAAATGGGACTCAATTCCTTACTAAGCTAGACCTTTGCTCTGGTTATCACCAAATTCACAAGAAAGAAGTAGACATTCCAAAGACTACTTTCCGAACTCATGAAGGCCATCATGGATTCTTGGTCATGCCATTTGGTCTTTGTAATGCCCCATCCACTTTTCAGAGCCTCATGAATCACCTTCTCAAACCATGTCTCAGAAAATTTGTCTTTGTTTTCTTTGATGAAATTCTCGTCTACAACCTCACCTGGGAAAAACATCTTCAGCATGTAGACCTTCTCTTGCAACTGCTTGGGAAGCATAAATTATTTGTCAAATTGTCCAAGTGCTCTTTTGGCATGAAAGAAGTTGAGTATTTGGGCCACATTGTGAGGTGTGAAGGTGTTAGGGTGGATCCCAAAAATATCTAGGCAATGCAAGATTGGCCCCAACCAAAAACCTTGAAGACTTTGAGAGGATTCTTTGGTTTCACCAGCTACTATCACAAAATTTGTCTGCAATTATGGCTGCATTGCTAGACCCCTCACTCACCTTCTTAAGAAAAAATCATTCCTTTGGAATGATGAAGCACAACAGGCCTTTATAGCTCTCAAACATGCCATGTGTTCCACTCCTGTATTGGCACTACCCGACTTCACCAAATCTTTTATGATTGAGTGTGATGCTTCAGGTACGGGTATTGGGGTTGTCTTAATGCAGGAAGGTAGACCCCTTGGCCTTCACTAGCCAACAACTAAGTGGGAAACATCTGGGACAATCTACCTATGAGAAGGAGATGATGGCCATCTTACACGTAATGGATACCTGGTGACCATACTTATTAGGGTGGCATTTCCAAATCCGCACAGACCATCAAAGCCTTAAATATTTTTTGGAGCAACGCTTATCCTCACCACATCAAAATAAATGTCTAGCCAAAATGTTGGGATATGATTATC
>APFE031024731.1:49476-85754 GCA_000404065.3 Pinus taeda | reverse complement strand
AACCTAAATTCTAGTCCTAATGGAGCAAGTAACAAAAGGGCGTGAAAATGTCATAACAGATGGTTTGTCATGCCAATTTGAGGAGGAAAACACCCTGCTAGCAATCTCTCTTTCCATTCTAGAGTGGATTGAAGAAGCTCGCAAGGAATGGTTTTCACATCCTTCGCTCTCCCAACTCATTCATAACTTGTAAGCAGATCCAAATTCCACACCGAGCTACTCTTGGAAGGATGAGATTCTTCGATACAAGGAAAAATTTGGTGATATCACCAACATCCACCCTCAAAGGTGCATTTTGGCAGAGTTGCACTCATCTCCCACTGCAGGCCATTCAGGCTTTTAGAAGACTTATGCTTGCACTTGTCGTTCCTTCCTTTGGACAGGCATGAAAAAGGACATTCTTAATTTTGTAGCTAAATGTGATGTGTGTCAGTGCCACAAAGGAGAAACAGTCAAGTCCCCAGGAACTTTACAACCATTGCCCATACCTACCTCAATCTGGATGAATGTTTCTATGGATTTCATTACTGGTCTTTTGAAGTCAGGCAACAAGTCAATCATCATGGTGGTTGTGGACAGACTTTCTAGGTATGCTCATTTTTGCACCCTACCCCACCCTTTTACACCCACTTTGGTGGCTCAATATTTCATGGATCTGATCTTCAAATTGCATGGAATTCCCACTTCCATTGTGTCTAATTGTGACCCGGTCTTCACCAGTAACTTTTGGCAGGAACTTTTCAAGCTACAAGGCACCCAACTCCAACTCAGTACTTCCTATCATCCCCAAACTAATGGACAAACTGAAGTAGTCAACAAATGTCTGGAGACCTACCCGAGATGTTTCACTTCAGAAAAGAAAAATCTATGGGTACAATGGTTACCTCTATCTGATTGGTCATATAATACTAACTATCATGTCGCCACCAAGATGACTCCATATGAAGCAGTTTATGGTCAACTCCCCCCTTCACCTACTTCTTATATCCCTGGATGCTCTAAGGTACAAGCAGTGGATCAACTCCTACAGAGCCATGCAACCATGCTCGCCCACCTCAAAGATAATCCCCATCAAGCTCAGAATCACATGAAGCAATAGGTAGATCAACATCGTTTAGAGCGCACATTTCAAGAAAGGGATCGGGTATTCTTGAGGTTGCAACCATACAAGCAAAAATCTCTCAAAGACAAGGGTCGTCAGAAATTATCTCCAAAATTTTACAGACCGTATCAAATACTTCAACGCATTGGAGAAGTAGCCTACAAGCTAGCCTTGCCACCCACTACAAAAATCCATCCTATCTTCCATGTCTCATGCCTCAAGAAAGTGGTAGGGAACAATTGTAGAATTCAAACTAGTCTACTGGAATTGGATGAAGAAGGTTCAATTTGGCTCCAACCTGAACAGGTTCTTGACACGCGAGAATGGTACCTGCACGGCTGCATGATCAAGGAAGTCCTTGTCAAGTGGAAAGACACCTATCTCGAAGATGCAACCTGGGAACCAACCACTATTCTTCAGCAGTTTCCGCAACTTCAGCCTTGAGGACAAGGTTGTTTTTATGGGGGAGGGCATGTTAGGGTTCAACCCTAACCCCCTTACTTATGTAATAGGCTCGAGTCATAGTTATAGTTAGTTAAAGAGTCAATAAAGGCCATATTAATAATTGTAAGTGGTTGACCTGCATTTAAAGAAAGGGACCACAATTAGTTGCAAATGGGCCATGGTATTAGATAGATGGCATTAATAGAACCATGGTACTGACCCATGGTATTGCATGTAGGAATCCTATATAAAGGATAGAGAGTCCCCATTGAGGAGCATTGTGTCTTATTCTGTAATCGAGCCTTGCTCGACTGGAAGTTGCCCCCTCAAAGAGGCAAGTGAACGTTGCTTTCATCTCTGAATAATAAAATACATGTTGTTATTTCTCATTTTGTTTTGTGTTTTGGGTTGTATTTCTTTGCATATTTGGTATGCCGGCATCTTCTTGCAGATCAAGAGCATAACATGTGGCACCCATGGACGATGACACGCGACATGCGAATTTGGCATTTTTGGGTGGTCAAGTGGGTTGAAAATGGATAAAAGATGGAAATTATAAGATATAGACATGGTGACGAGCATAGGTGGTTGTGAGTAGGTCTTCATTGGTGCAAGTAAGTAAGTGAGGAGGTCCCAACAGGACATGTAACCTAAATAGTTATTCTCTAAAAGTTTCTTGAAGGCACTCCACTGTAAATAGCCAAGGTAACAGGCTTGAGGTAAGAAATTTCATGACATTTGTTAGATTTGTTAATTGATGAAAAAGGGTGACCAGATCTCAGTTATGTGACATTTTCATGTGTTAAGTGACCATGGGCCTGTGGAATTATCACAATGAAAAATGATGTAAGCATGTGTTAATAAAAGCACAAAGCACTATGGGTTCATTTTAAAGGTATGAACAAGTCGACAACCATTTCAAAACTATGAGCTATATTTGGTGTTACACTATATTTGACAGGTGTACCATATGTGGTATTCCACCACACTTGTGGTTCAAAGGGATTGAATAAGTCGGCATCCAGTTTAGCCCTCTGTGCTATATTTAGTAGTTTTGCCATAAATGTGAGTGCCCACTAGTCATGGATAGCAAGTACAAATAGGTCGACAATTATTTTGGTGCTTGGTCATAGGCCCTGGTCACATGAAGAAGAGGCACCAAAAAGTTAAAGGCATAAGAGCCTAGAGCGCAAGAAATTGTAAGCGCCTTATTGGTTTTTCTTGTAGACTCAACACCTAGTATTTTGAAGTAAAGGGATGAAGGATTAAGGATTTGGCATAGTTTGAATCCAACATAGTTGCAATCATTGGTGGTTGAGTAAGAACAAAGAATTGAGACAACAAGGACTATGATTGGTAGAAGAGCGTTAATGGAGATCAAACCAGAAGCTCAAATGCCATGCCAAAGTACATCTTGAGCTCTATTTGTCTTAAAGAGAAACAATGGAGAGCCATTTTGTTTGTACAAACAAAATTTAATGGAGGAAATCCTTGAGTGTGTAGGTTGAATGAGATTTCATTCTTAGCATGAGAAAACACACCAAAGCCTACATTGACTAAGAAATAGGACAAATCAACAACATGGTGAGCCACGCTAAACTGCACTTGAGTAGAGTGATGTGTAGAAGTGCCTGCATCAATCCCTATGTAACAATTGAACGAAACTGAGGATTGCAATTGTTCTAGTTGGGTAATAATGCAACATTTTTGTGGGTTGTTTTGAGTACAACAGAGAATTGAGTGGGTGTGCTCTATGTGAGATATTGTTGCTGAGAAAGACTGAGAGAGATTGTGGAATAACCAAGGTCGTGAGTTGGTATGAAGAGCATATGAAGGTTGAAAGATGATGTGTGTTGTTGTAGAGTGAGCACAATGAGCAGAAGAGTGAGTGTTGCATTGGTTGAGTGAAGTGAAGGATACTAAAGAGAATATAGGGTCAAGAGTTGGCCAATACAAGGAGTTGAAAGCAAGTTGAGTGAAAGCCATTACAAATATTAGAGATTTACTTATGTACTGTAGGTTGGTTCCTACATAACATGAATTTGTTGCTTCCATCTGAGTAGATTTTTGAAAAAAATATTGGAGGTTGGTGCCTCCTACAAGTGTGTGCTTACATAAATCCATGAAGTTGGTGCTTCTAGTAAGCTAATCACATCTCTGCGAAAGAGGGGGTTGGTGCTAGTAAAATAATAAGAGGGAGTTGGTGCTTCTTGTGAATAGGTCCTTTATTAAGAAACATGATGTGAACAAAAGTGATGGATTTTATTTTTATATCGTAAAAAAAAAATAATGGTGGTTTTCTCCCTTTATGGTTTTCTGCATAAAATATCTCTCTCTCTTGTGTATGTTTCTCATGGTGTTGTTGCGTGTGTTCATGTGCTGATGTACATTATTGATTACATAAAATGATATTTATGGTTCAAATGAATGATTTCAAAACTAAAAGAAAAGTATAAATTTGCAGTAAACTAGAGTTATCCTTAATACAGATTCACCTCCCCTCTGAGTATTAATTATTGTTTTTGACAATTGATATTAGAGCCAATTCCTTTGGGAAGAAATTAACCACTTGAAGGTAGATCAAAATGAAACATGATTAATCAAGTTTGGTCAATACCAGAAGGAGTCCCACTTTTGAGTGGGTTAGATTACGTAGTTTGGAATTTTATATGGAAGCGAATTTAATGGATGTTGGTTTAGATGCATGATACTCCGTAGTGAATGGAAAAAATAATGAGCATAATAAAGAAGCCAAGAAGATTATTCTGAAAGGGTTATCAAAACCAGACTCAGATAAGGTGAGTCACCATGAGTCTGTAAGAGAAATGTGGGACAAAATCCATTGCATATATCGAGGAGACAGTCACGAGGCATCGGGGAAGGATGAAGAACCTTGCTTCTCAAGTAGTGAACTAGGCCTTGTAAATGTTGCTGCTAGAGATAACCATAAGAAAAGGAGGAAGAAGAAGAAGGCACTCGAGAAAAATAATGCTTAGAAGATTGAATATCTTCCTCCCAATGTGTAAGCTATTGGTCATCACTCCCAAGATGATGATGAAGAGTCAAAAGAGAGGCCAAATTGTACAAAAGGTAAGCTATTTCTTTGTTGCAAATTTAAAAGAGTATGTCATTTATCTTCCAGATGTTCATATGAAGTTTATGAAGAAAGATATATAAATGCATCTAGTAGTAGTAAAGAGATACCTACACTTGTAGCAATAATAGATGAAGGTACCTCTCAAGAAGAGGGAACAACACATCATGATGAGAATGAATATAGATCCCATGAGTGTTCATCCATAGGAGAAAATGAAAGTATTCATGGTAGTGATGAAGTAGGAATATTTCTCAGACCTATGGAACATTTCCTAGATGCAGAGGTGGATCTATATATTGCTTGTGATTATGCTAGCACTTCTGGCAGTGAAGAAAATGATGAAGATGAGAGGATATATATTAGGAAGAAGATCATTTATGTTCTCCAAGAGATCAAGAATATTTCATAAGCAAATATCAGGCATAGTTACTAAGACCAAGGTAGTTATTCAATCGGCAGGAGGAGTGCAGGGACCCACACATGTGTGGGTTTCTTCCTTCCATATCCACGACCAGGTCCCTTTATGTCATTAAGTAAAACGAAAGAATTGTAAAATGCAGAATTACATAGACTAGCTAGAATGGTAGCATCTTATCTCTGAAAAGAGATGCATTGGGTCAGCGCTTTTCTTAACAATTTTATGTTTTGCATGATCAAACTTTTGACTAGATCATAGGTAGCTAGCAATACAACTATTTACTTTCTCCAAATGGTCAACAATTTGGATCTTAGTATCTTGCAGATGTCAACATCTCCTTCTAAGAACAAGGACACACTATTTTGCATGCTTGTTTTGATACAGCTTGGATGAGATGATGTAATCTTGGCATAAGAGTCTTGGAACAACTGAAATACTAAGTCGTCAAATTCCAGATTCAACGTGAATGTGCCCAAGTTGAATTCTACCATGATTTCTAAGATTTTACGCCACTTCTGAAAGGTAAGAAGCATGATGTTGTTTAACCCATGAAGGGATTCTAGTATCAGCTGCAATATTTCCCTCATGATATTATAATTGTACAACAGTAGAGGCGTTGCTAAAGATATGATCCTATTGAGACAAGAGGAAATTGTGAGCCTGAATTCTTCACAAGGATGTTCCTAGATTTTGGGTTGTGTTAATGCAAACATGGATGGTTGGGGAGCCTAATTGAGTTTCTTCCTTTTTTTCTATCCCACCTCGGACATACATGCTTCTAATTCCTCCAACTTATGAAGGTCTATGACTAAATTTGTTTATTGTAATTTATATCCAAGAGTGAAGAGCTTAGCTCCTCTTCATTGTCCTTCCTTCACTTCCCATGGTTGATTCTACTACAAAATGACATGGACTCTTTTCGAGAATGGTCTTCTACTTTGACCATGGTCTAAAGATGTATTGGTGCAAAAAGGGCCATATATTTTCACTAGTTCATCAAGAAGTTTTGGGCTATTTTCTAGGATCTCTTCAAGATGACCCATATTGACATAACAAATCAAGAAAATATATAAGAATATACTAATTTTTCATAGAGAGAATATCATAATATATTAACTTAGGAGTTCTCTGGCCTTCGAAAATGCATATCCCTTTCAAATGACCGTTGACCTTACTATTCTGTTGTGTCCATGTCCTCCTAACTCCACTTTGCCGCGTTCTAGCCTTTATTGCACCTAAGTCTTGCCCTAGTTAACAAGATCCTCGCTCGGCCCTTGACCTGCTGCTTCCACCACCTCTCGACCCTCACACTCTGGTGTGCTTATGTCTCCATGGATGGAGTCTAACTTCTTTTTTATAATGTGGTATTGCAGTCCTTCTATGTGGCATGGTCCTTCCACAAGATATCTCTCTCTCTCTCTCTATATATATATATAATATATATATATAGATATATATATATATATATATATATATATATATATATATATATATATATATAGATATATATATATATATATATAAATATATATATATATATATATTATATAATATATATGATTTATAAATATTTTCACTCATTATTATAATGGTTGGTTTACAAATTTGGTGGCGCCATTACTATAGGAAAAGTGGGCACTGCCATGTACCAATGGGGAGAGCTCTAGCCTTCTAAAGTGCATATCCCTTTCAAATGACCATTGACCTTACTATTATGTTGTTTCCACGTCCTGCTAACTTTGCCGTGCCACCTTCTAACCTTTATTGTGCCTAAGTCTTTGCTTGGTTAATAAGATCCTCGCTCAGCCCTTGACCTGCTACTTCTGCCTCCTCTCGACCCTCACACTCTGGTGTGCTTATGTCTCTATGGATGGAGTCTACCTTTTGTGTTATAAAGTGGTATTGTAGTCCTTCTATGTGGTATGGTCCTTACACAAGTTGTCGATTGCGTGACCCTTCACAAAGAATGGCCATTGATATAGAAAACAATGAGCTCAACTCATCTATAATATGTAATGGCCTTGCAACCCTTGCATCCTCTAGTTGTGACAAATTGACCCCCAATATCCCTGCATCTTGCTAGAGTTGGAACAATGATATATTGTTTGCTTCAGATCTCCATGAGGCACCAAAATATGTTTTCAATATCCTTCCCTTGGTGCATGAGCATACCCTTGATCTTGACCAATTCGTGTCATTGATACCACTTGGATTCAACTCCCTTCAAGTGCTGGGTCCCTTTGTCACTACGATTTTGACTAAACCTCCCCGGGTAAACAACTAAGGTGAGTGCACAAATAAATCTTTCAAACTTTTTCTCATCAGCTGACTATAAAACTGATATGTGGTCCCTTAGCAATCACCTCATCCCCCTTCGAATCCTTTGACTGTGCTTCTACAGTGGCACTTCCGACTTCCACGTGACTGATACACCTTCATTCCTTGGAAAATGTGTGGTTGATCCTCTGAGAGTTAAGTGTTCTGGTGACCTTATGACCGATTTGCAGGTTACGTGCACCCCTACTACTATTGGGTAGTGAAATATAAACTCATTTTTAGATCCTCTCCACTCTTGATATGCAATGTGGGAACGAGTCAGACAGATCTAGTCTTATTTTGCTTGAATGAGTTGTAGATCCTAGATCAAATATTATTGTGGCCTCTCTCACCTTCTATGACCAATAGTATTGTCTCTTGATCTGTTATATGGTCGCTCAGCCTCAACATTGCTAATGCAATGGCCCTTTACTACCACTCTTGGCCCTTACCGAAGACCATAGTGTTGTCACTACAACTTTCCGGCCCATGCCATTATATGATCTGGTCATTGGTCTGTAGTTACAGGAGGTTATCAAACAAGAAAGAAAATGCAACTGAAGACAACCACACAAGTAAAAAGTCAATATTTATGTGGTAAAACCCTAATAGGGTATCAAGGAAACATCCACGGGGCAAGGGATTGGAATCTCTATTCAATCAATAAATGATTCTCCTTACAATAGTTCAGGCATTCATCAGTTTTATATATGAGCATCCATTACATAACCGCTGATTCGGTATGAAGCTAACTTGTCAATAACTAATACAATTTACCAAAATTTACATTAATTAGTTGTCAGCTACCAACAAACTCCACGTTGACAACAATTTTCATAATCCCTTGCCCATGCCCATTCATCATCTCTTCTGCAAGCCAAGAGAAGCTAAACACCATCGCAAATTATCTACTGTAATTGGCCTTGTGAATATGTCTACATAATTCTCCCATGTTGGACCTTTTGAAGAGCTACTTTTCTGCCATCGATCACATGTCTTAGAAAATGATACCTTACATCAATGTTCTTGGTTATGCTGTGATAAGCAGGATTTGTAGCCAAGTGAATAGCACTCTGACTGTCACAAAGTACATTCACTTTCTCCTGTGTCCTTCCAATCTCATCAAGTAGACCCTTTAACCAGATTGCTTCTTTATTGGCATCTGAAGTAGCTATATATTCTGCTTTGGTAGTTGACAACGCAATTGTTTCTTGAAGCTTTGACATCCAATTAATTTCTCCACCTACAAGAGTAAAGCCATAACCTGTAGTAGATCTTCTTTCGTCCAAATCACCTGTATAATCAGCATCTACATATCCGCAGATTAATCCTTCACTACCATTAAAGATGACGCAATGGTCACTTGTGCCTCTTAGATATCGAAGCACCCATTTCACTGCTCACCAATGTTCTTCACCTGGATTTGCCATGAAGCTGCTGACAACTCCAACTGCATGTGAAATGTCAGGTCTTGTAGATTCCATCGCATACATTAAGTTGCCTACAACATTTGCATATGGTACATGAGACATATACTAGTTTTCTTCATCAGTTCTAAGACACAAAACCGAAGAAAGCTTAAAATGGGAAGCTAATGGAACATTAATAGGTTTCACATTGTTCATACATAACTTTTCAAGTACTTTCTCCACATACTTCTGTTGTGATAACCAAAGCTTACCATTTTTCTTGTCTTTTTGTATCTCCATGCCCAAGATATGTTTTACTACTCCAAGATCCTTCATATCAAACGTCTTGGAGAGCTGAGCCTTTAACCTGTTGATCTCTTCCATGTTTTTGCTTGCAATAAGCATATCGTCAACAAACAAAGCTAAGATAATGAATATGCCATTGAAACTTTTGAAGTATACACATGATCATACTCACTTATAATAAAGTTTTGGCTCACCATGAAGGAGTCAAATTTCTTGTACCATTGTCTGGGAGACTGCCTTAGACCATACAATGATTTCCTAAGCTTGAAAACTAATCTTCTACTGCGACCTTGTACAAAACCTTATGGTTGTTCCATATATAACTCCTCATTCAAATCACCATGTAGAAAATCTGTTTTAACATCTAACTATTCTAACTCAAGGTTAAGTAATGCAGTTAGTGCCAACATAGTACGAATGGAAACAAGTTTTACAACTGGTGAAAAAATCTCATGAAAGTCGATACCTTCAACCTGAGAATACCCTTTTGCTACCAGTATCGCTTTATGCCTTTCAATACTTCCATAAACTTTCCGTTTCAGTTTGAAGACCCATTTGCATCCAACAAAAATTCTCCCTTTAGGAAGTTCTACAAGATCCCAGGTATTGTTCTTGGCTAAGGAATCTATTTCTTCTTCCATAGTTGTTTTCCATTTTTCACTATCCGTATCATCTTTTGCTTGCTAATAACAAGAAGGTTCCCTATCTTCAGTAATCAAAGCAAAAGATGAAGTAGAATCTTCATACCTTTTGGGAGCTTTTCTTTCCCTTGTAGACCTTCTTAGAGTGACTGGTTACTGAACTAGTTCAAAAACTTCAACAGTTTCCTTTGTATCTTCAACAATGTTTTCTCCAGAAGTCTCTTCTTCCTTTTGACTCTCACCGAAAGGTCTAGCCTCCAACTGAATTTGTTGATTTGGCGATACCTGTTCCTATTCAATTCTTTCAACATTTGATTTTAAAAAGGAAGATTCATCAAATGTTACATCTCTACTAATGACTATCTTCTGTGATGTAGGATCCCACAACCTCTATCCTTCCATTGCATAGTCATACCCAACAAAGACATAACATTTCGATTTTGGATCTAATTTTGAACGCTGATTTTTAGGAATAAGAGCATAAGCATCACAACCAAATATCCTTAAATGTGAATAATAACAAGACTGACCTAACCAAACTTCTTTAGGAATTTTACAATTAATTTCTACTGAAGGTGATCTGTTAACTAAATAACAAGCAGTGGATACTGCTTCTGCCCACAACTCCTTTTGCAAGTTAGCATTGTTGATCATGCTTCTAGCTCTTTCCATAGGAGTCCGATTCATATGTTCATCAACACCATTTTGCTGAGGAGTATAAACAATAGTTTTGTGTCTAACAATTCCTTCATCCTTACAATATTGTTCAAATTCTATTGAAGTGAATTCACCACCATTTTCAGTGCTTAAACATTTAGTTTATTTGCCTGTTCTTTTCTCTATCATTGCTTTAAATTGTTTAAAGATATTGAATACATCAGCTTTCTTTTTAAGCATAAAAACCCAAACTTTACGGGAGAAATAATCAATAAACGTTAAAAAATATAAAGCACCTCCATATGATACAACATGAGATGGTCCCCACAGATCAGAATTAATATAGTCTAAAATATCTTTACTATTATGATTTCCAGTTTTAAATCTCTGTTTACACTGTTTTCCATACACACAATGTTTACAAAAATCCAACTTCAAAGATTTCATATCGGGAAGGGATTTACATTTCATCAGTATCTGAAGACCTTTCTCACTCATGTGACCCAATCGTTGATGCCATAGGCGAGTACCTACACAATCGCTACTTCACTGACCTGAGTACTTCCTTTGAGTCTGTAAAGATTTCCGACCTTTTCTGCTTTCATAACAACTAGGGAGCCTTTAGAGACTTTCAGCACTCCATTCTGACCTGTAAAATTATAACCATCCGAATCCAACACTCCTAAAGAAATCAATTATTTCTTCAATTCAGGTACATGTCTAACACTAGTTAATGTTCTAACTGTGTTATCATACATTTTAATCCTGATATTTCCCATCCCAACAGTCTAACATGTTACATTATTACCCATAAACATAGAACTACCATTTACATCTTTATATGAAGTAAACCAATTTCTGTGTGGACACGTGATGAGAAGCACCAAAGTCTAACAACCAGCTTTCAAAACCCTAAGAGACATTACATATAGGTGAAGTTTCATCTATCATACATAATTCTTCAACAGATAAAACTTCGTCTATCATACCTGAATCAACTTGATTTACTTCCTTTTTCGGGTTATCATACTCTTTTCGTTTCCAACAGTATTTCTTTAGGTGTCCAATTTTATTGCAGTGCCAACATTTTTCCTTACACTTCTTTCCCTTTGATTTAGATCTGGAAGACCCCCTTGTTTTTTCTCCTCTTTCCTTTGACCGTCCTCTAGCTATCATGGCTTCTGATGTTACTGTTTCAGTACTGGATTTCCTTCGTACTTCTTCAGATAAAAGAGCTCCCACAACTGATTCAAATTTCAAAGAATCAGCGGTGCTCAAACTGATTGAAGTAACGAAGTGGTCCCATGACTCGGTCAGGGAGCACAACAAGGTTATAGCTTTGTCTTCTTCCTGAATTTTAACTTCCATATCTGATAATTGGCATATAAGTGTATTAAAAACATTTAAATGCTCCGCAACTTTTGAAACCTCCTTCATTCGAAGAACGTACGATTGTATTTTCAAATAAATTCTATTGGTTAATGACTTTGTTATATATAGTTTTTCTAGTTTTTTCCATAATCCTGAAGTTGTACTCTTTTCAACAATGTTGAAGAGAACTTCATCTGCCAGGCATAACCTGATGGTATTGAGAGCTTGGGCATCCAAGTCCTCCCAGTCTGAATCTTTCATGCTAGCAGGTTTCTTATTTGCCCCGCCCAAAGCTTTGTGCAACCCTTGTTGCACCAACAAATCCCTAACTTTCAGTTTCTAGAGAGCAAAGTTGTTCTGGCCGATGAATTTCTCCACCTAGAACTTTGCATTCGACATCTTGGCCATTTTCTTCCTACAAATCCTTCTTTTTAACTAGGTTTCTAAAAAAAACTAGGGTTTAGGGTTTCTTCAATTTCTGGTTTCCTCTTTAGAGTATGAGTTTTGATTTAAAAAAAAAAAAGCACTCTTTTCACAATTTTGAGTTTTTTTAAAAGAAAAAAAAAATCCTTATTCAGATTTTTCTATAACTCTTCCAGATTTTTTTTTTCTTCCCTCTTTTTTTTTATAAATAAAAAAAACCTTCAATAGATTTGAAAAAAATACCCGTGGTTTCTTCAATTTCTGGTTTCTTCGCTCTGGTCAGCTGCAAACAGAGAGAGCACGCAAAGAGCAGAGAGACCATAATGTGGAGGTCTTCGGCAGCAGCAGCACGTAGGCTCTGGTAGCACGCAAAGATCAAACGACTGTAGTAGCATATAGAGGGCAAGCTCTTCTCCTTTGGGGGTAGGCTCTTTGAGTAACTCAACGAGCAACACATAGATGGGGTTTCTGGGCCATCAACACGCAGAGGGCAGCAATAGCACGCAGAGTTTCGATGGATCTCTGGGCTAGCAACAACCTCCTTGCTCCTTGATGGTTCTGGACAAGCCATCAATGGCCTTCCTCAACGGTCCTCCGGTTCTGGTCCATGCAGGTAACACCAGTGGTGGTCCATGCAGATAACACTAAGCTAGCAACGGCATGCAGTGTTTCCTTCCTCAACGAATTGGACAGACCAGCAAATGGGCACACAGAGTGTTGCATTCCAGGCAGAGTGTTGCCTTTCACCAGCTTTTGCCTCCAAAGATAATCACGCAAGGTTTCACGCAACGTTTATTTTCTTTCACTAGCATTTCCCTCCAACTCAATTCAACCTTGCTCTGATACCATTTGTAGTTACATGAGGTTATTAAAGAAGAAAGAAAATGCAACTGAAGACAACCACACAAGTAAAAACACAAGATTTACGTGGTAAAACCCTGACAGGGTGTCAAGGAAACATCCACGGGGCAAGGGATTGGAATCTATATTCAATCAATAAATGATTCTCTTTACAATAGTTCAGGCATTCATTAGTTTTATATATGAGCCTTTGTTACATAACTGCTGATTCGGTATGAAACTAACTTGTCAATAACTAATGCAATTTACCCAAATTTACATTAATTAGTTGTCAACTACCAACATGGTCTACGGATCATAGTATTGATCACTTTTAATTCCCATGACCCAATCGGTTGTGACTCATGATTGATGACTACGTTGACTCGAATGACCCTGACTCCTTTATCCTCTTCTAATTGGTGGGTTGATATGTGCTGGTGGCAGCCTCTGCGACTTAAATAAATCGTGTAGTCTAACAAGGCGGAAGAGTTGCCCAGAAAGTTAGGGAAATTTTGGTCATATTTAGAGAAAATCTGGCAAAGAATTTTGTAAATCTAAGTTATAGTTGTTAAAATTCAAAAATTTAGGTGTTTTAGGTGTTTTTGATGGTGCTGAATCCATTTCCATCATCAGAAACAAATTTCAAACACTGCCTCTACAAGGTTTTTTGAAATTTTTTTGCCCGGATTCTGACCACTTTTGGCCATTCAAGAAATTCCCCCGCCTCGTTAGACGAATCCTGAATAAAGACCCACCTCAATGATCGTAACCGTTGACCACTCTGCAACAACTGTTGGCTTCAAGAAATAATGAGGCAGTCCCTCGTCCATTCGCTTGCTCCCAGGGTGTTGTCACAATGGTGCTCAGACCTCACCTATAATGAGGTCGTTTCTCATGGTCACTTGAACTACCATCCTCCCCTTGACTGATAATCAATGGGCCCACATGATATTGGGTTTTCTTCCTTTGCTTTAGACATACAAGCACTCCCTCTCCTGGTGAGATAATGATACCTCTCAATGCTACAAGAAAAACAAGATCTGATCCCTTTGTAATGTGCGGTAGATGAGATTGACAATGACTTTGTCTCCCCACACGACTCTTCAGCGTGACACTCAAAGTATCACTGGAATTCTCCCTTTAGTGCTGCAACAAACTCTTATGAAAATCACTATACACAAGCTTTCCACCTTCCAATAAGTCTCTAAATCAACATGATCAAATAGTCTAGCTCTAGATAATTTGCTAAGAAAACTGCAGAGAAAATTCCAAGCCAATACCTTTAATGTGAAAGACAATAGATGCATGATTTTTTTTTTCATCTCATGAAACCCTATGCCCTAATATAGATCTAGATTCATTTCTTGAACAGTAGGAAACTTTTCAAAATAAACCAAATAGGGTGATATTAAATACCATCGAAGATGGAAATATTGGCTAGGGTGAGAATAAATCCCACCAAAGTTCTATGTATAAAACCCTTAGGCTGGAAGGATGCATAAATAGGATACAATTGTATGATCCCAAACATTAATAATTTTAATAGATCTGACACACTTTAATGTTTGAATTAAAAATGCTTACAATAAAAAACACCTAACACAAGGGGATCTGAAAAATGCAACCTCATATTTATATTAATAGTTGAAAACAAAGATACATGTCCATACAAATAAGATAGGATCCCCTCCAGTGGCATGCATGACTCCTCATTAAAATACTAATCTAAGACATTGAAGCAACTTTGTGAATCCTAGCTAGACACATTAGACAAATTCATTGCGGAGTTGTTGTCCTGGGATTAGAGTGGAACTGGCCATGCCAAGTTCTCAACAAGCACAATAAGATAAACGACTTTGGGGTGATCTGAATTCCTAGCTCCTATCCCCTTTTATAAGCTTTATGGACTATCTAGAAACCTTATTTTATTGCTTTCCCTCGAAAAATGAAGGCAAATACCATGGGTAGAAACCATGGGAAAATACCATGTGTAAATTTTGTCCATTTTGACCATATCCAGAAAAGAGAATATTACATCCAACCATACAAAAGAAGATCGAAGTGCTCATTTGAGGGGTTGGACAAGGACAAATTGAAGGATGGTAGGCTGGAGATGAAGACTTATTGTTTTTTACAGCCTTAATGTACTCATTGCAGTGGTTCTCCTCATTGTGATTGTGCAGTTTTATTTAATAATATAATGATTCATTTTTTTTCTACATGTTGTATTGTTGGCATTGATGTCAATAGGGTCATGGTGTTGCTTGTTATATGTCTACATGATGATTTATTAGTCCTCTTGATGTGTGATGAGTGTTTGGCTTGATGGTCTGGTTGGTTGGCATTGATGTCAACATGCTTATGACATGACCTAGTGTAGGAATAAGAGGCTAAGTACATAAGGATACATGACATGTTGTGTGTTTGAATATGCTATTATTGCAGGAGGTTGGATTGATACTACATGCGTTGCATATGCTTCTACATGTGTTGGAGGCATTGGATATGTTGCAACATTTGTTGATTTTTGGATGCATGTGTTGGAGGTGCCTCTACTAGTGTTGGAGGTCGCTGGATGACTTGATGTTGCTACTGCAGGTGTTGAGGATGTCGCTAGAGGAGTTAGAGATGTTGTTACAGGTGCGGGAGGTCCTTTAATGGTTACATTTGCTGCTTGAGGAACCATAGGTGTTGGTCTTGGTGATGAGGTTAGACAACTAGGGGTTTCTTGTCACTGACTTGTTGTAGGAGTTCTTGACCTATGCCATCTATCTCATACTTGTCACAGAGGCTCAGAGGTGTGATTTGGAGATGATGAAGGTGTTCCTAAAGTTTGGCAGAGCTTTGACATGACTTGGTTGTGTTTTCCCTTCATCCTCTGCCCAGTTCCATGGATGGTGAGTCATGGAAGCGACTAAAACTTTATAGTCGCTGGCAGGTAGGCTTGTGGGAGCGACTGAGGAGCTCTAATCGATTGTGCGCAGTGTTGTGCGTGTGACTGAGCCTTTTCAAGAGTTTTTCTCCACATTCCTTGCATAAATCAACTAATTTTGGTATTATAATAACATTCTTGATCCGAATTTTTTGGCATATGGTCTGAAAAGTTAGTGGAGCCTCTAGAAGGTGATCAAAGTTGAAAATATCAAAAGGCTAGTGAAGTGATTTGATTTGGTAAAAAATCCCATATCAACCAAATCTGAAGCATGTGAAAAGGTTTTGGGCAACCTCTATCATCTGGAGAATTTATTGATTTAGCCATTTCTAGAAATTACAAATATGTGGAGAAAGGTTGCTCATTTGGTTCGTTCTTTCGAGTTGTTGAGTGAGTGTAAGAGTGGGGAAGAGTGTGCAGGATGTGAGAGTTGTATTATGCAAAATTTCTGAAGTAGTTTGTAGGTGTTGTAGAAATTAGAAGAAGTATGTTTCAGCTATCATTTTGTGCATCAGGCAAGGAGGTGAAATAGAGTTTGTTTGTAGGTCTATTGGGAGAATGTTTTATCCTAACATGTTCTCCAGTTTATTATTTGGGTGTAACATTTAGTTGTGAGCAATTTTATTTGTTATGGAAAGGATTTTAGCTGATGTGTTGATCAAATTATTTTCTCTAGTGTGTGGATAGTTTGTGATGCAATTTTTGGAGATGTTTGAGTTTTGATTGTGTGCCTTGATGGTATGTTGTTGTACTGCTCATGTTGAGCATTTCTCGGTTCTAGCATGAAAATATATGAAAAAAGAACCACATAGAGGAGAGGAGTAGGAGGACTCTGACGAAATTAATATAAGTGAGGAATTTTCTCAATCCAATGGTGGTTGGATAGTTTGGATGAAATTGGGTGAGGCTCGCTGGTCATGGTGGCTTCTAGCCGATAGGAGTTTGTAGAGTCGATTGCTAGTTCGGGAGTATCTGAGTGAGGATCATTGATCGTGGTGGCCTTGAGTAGATGGTAGTCTATAGATCCACATGAGAAAGATTCTCCATTTAACAGTATCCATTTGAAACTCTATGTAAAGAGTTATTTAGGACATAATAGAATATTTAAGCAACGCAACAACAACAGGTGGTTTTTTTCCTTGGAGAGGGTTTTCCGCTAGAAATATTTGTGTCCCTTGTGTTGAATGCTTTCATAGTTTCATGTTTATATTTGATGCTCTGATCTATGCTTTTGTGTTTTAGTTTGTGCATGGTTAAAGAGTAATAATTTGGAGAAAAGATTATGATTGCATTCACTATTGATTCACACCCCCTTCTCAGTAGTGGTCTAATTTCCAACAATCGGTATCAGACCGGGGCTCTTGGGTGTAGCTTGATCATTGGAGAGTGGATGTTGGAGTTTTTGGCAGTTTTTTGTAAATTTTTCGAAATAGATCAACAATGAATTCCAATGCTTCATGTAGGTAAATTTTCAACTTGGAAGATGAAATTGGAGTCATATTTTCTACCTTTTGATGAAAATATTTTTCTACCAGTTGAATATGGAGTGAACAATGAATTTAATAATAGGGTTGTTGATTGCAGGGCACACACAAGGAATAGAAATCATATCAGTAGAAGATATCAGTTTATTCCTCTATTCCTTGGTCACATAAGATGTTTTGTGTGTGAAAATATTGGCCATAAGGCCAAGGATTGCAAGCTTCCCATGTGTTATATGATATTTAATCAGGAAGAGGAGAATATGCAAGGCCAACCGCATAAGAAGAAATTTTAGTTTTGAAAACTAAGCTAGAAGAAGGGCCTTCAAAAATAAGAAGGTCATTCACATGAGTCTCATTCTTCTAGTGCACATGATTCAGTAGATGATGAGAAGAAATTAGAAAATCATGAAGCCAAAGATATAAACATTAATGATTTTCTTTTGAGTTATAACTTTTATGATTCGAATTTGGAGAAAGGTTGCCCATTTGGTTGGTTATTTTGAGTTGTTAAGTGAGTGTAAGAGTGGGGAAGAGTGTGCAAGTTGTGAGATTTGTATGATGCATAATTTTTGAAGCAATTTGCAGGTGTTGTAGCAATTAGCTAAAGTATGTTTCAGCTAGCATTTTTTGTAGTAAGCAAGGAGGTGAAATAGAGTTTGTTTGTGGGTGCATTTGGAGAACGTTTTCTCCTAACATGTTCTCCCATTTATTGTTTGAGTGTAGCATTCAATTGTGAGCAGTTTTATTTGTTGTGGAAAGGGTTTTAGCTAATGTGTTGATCAAATTATTTTATCCAGTGTGTGGATAGTTTGTCATGTAGTTTTTGGGGATGTTTGAGTTTTGATTATGTGCCTTGATGATACGTTGTTGTAGTGCTCATGTTGAGAAGTTCTTGGTTCCAGTATGAAAATATATGAAACGGGAACCACATAGAGGGGAGGAGTTAGAGGACTCCGACGAAATCAATATAAGTGACCAGTTTTCTCAATCCAATGGTGGTTGGATAGTTTGGAAGAAAATAGGCGAGGCTTATTGGTCATGGTGGATTCCAGTAGATAGGAGTCTACAAAGTTGATTGTTAGTTTGAGAGTATCTGAGCGAGGATTGTTGATCATGGTGGCCATCACCAGATGGTACTCCACATATCTACATGAGAAAGAGTCTCCATTTGATAGTAGCCATTTGAATCTCATTGTAAATAATTGCTTGACATAATAGAATATTTGAGTAGCACAACAACGATGGGTGATTTTTTTCCCTGGAGAGGGTTCTCCAGCAGAAATATTTGTGTCCCTTATGTTGAATTCTTTCATGGTTTCATGTTTATATTTGATTCTCTGATCAATCCTTTTGTGTTTTAGTTTGTGCATGGTTAAAGAGTAATAATTCAGAGAAACAATTATAATTGCCTTCACTATTGATTTACCCCCCCCTCTTAGTAGTGATCTAGTTTTCAACAATTGGTATCAGAGTAGGGATTTCGGGTGAATCTTGATCGCTAGAGAGGATCTTGGAGTTTTTGGTAGATTTTTGTAAATTTTTCGAAATGGATCAATAAGGAATTTCAATGCTTCATGTAGGTAAATTTGCAACTTGGAAGATGAAATTGGAGTCATATTTTCTATCTCTTGAAAAATATATTTTTCTATTAGTTGAATATGGAGTTAAAGATGAATTTAATGATAGGTCTATTTATTGTAGGGCACACACAAGGAATAGAAATAATATCAATAGAAGACATCAGTCTATTCCTCTATTCTGTGGTCACATAAGATGTTTTGTGTGTGACAATATTGACCATAAGGCCAAGGATTGCAAGCTTCCCATATGTTACAAGAGAGTTAATCAGGAATAGGAGAATGTGCAAGGCCAACTGCATAAGAAGAAATTTTAGTTTTGAAAACTCAGCTAGAAGAAGGGCCTTCAAAAACAAGAAGCTCAACCACAAAAGTCTCATTATTCTAGTGCACATGATTCAGTATATGATGAGAAGAGATAAAAAAATCATGAAGCCAAAGGTATAAACATTATTGATTTTCTTTTGAGTTATAACTTTGATGATTCATATTTTGATCATGTTGAATTGCCTAGTGGAGATGAAAATGATATTTAGGTTCTTAGAGTTAAGATTTCTAAACTAACAACTACATGCAAGGATCAAGAAAAAATATTGTGGATTTGTGATGATAAGGAGGGCAAGCTCAAGGAAGAAACTGTCAGCGTAAAGATTAAGTTGGTAGAATTAGAAAGAGTTGAGGAAGGTATGAGGAAGCAATGCCAAGAGAAGGTAGAAGAGGTTGAGAGATTAGAAGATAAAGTGACTTCCTTGAGAAAGAAACAAAAGATGGAGAAGAGTGTCGTGGCCTTGGATAATTTGCTGGAGATCCAAAGATTATTGTTGGATAAATATGGTCTTGGATTTAAAAAGGGTGAGTTTATTTTGCATGCAGATAAAAAATAGAAAGAAGAACCCAAGAAAGTTGTAGCAAATAATACCAACAACCCAGAAGTAGAACCAAAAATCGATCAAGCAACGAAATAAAACATAACTAACACAATTATAAATGAAAAATTTAAATTGTAGCGAGAAAAGGATTCATTTGACTTGTGCCTTAGTCAATGGGAGAAATTCAAATTTCCACATCAATAGGATGACTTGAGTTTCAGTTAGCAGGAGTGACATGTCCAAGTCACTTAGTTAAGTCAGTCAATTTGAGTTTGTAGGAAAGAAGTAGAGTTGTGCATGAGATGATTGCTAATATCTAGCAATCTAGTGGAGTTACAGTTAGTGAAACTCAGTTATCAAATCTCTAGTCATGAATAGAGTTAGTAGGAGTTTAGTTTAGTAGTTGTAACTATTGTTAACTCATTGACCTCTTAGTTAACTAGTCAATTTACTAAAAATAGTCCGAGTCATGCATGCAAATCAATTTTCCTAGCTGAGTGGAGGAAAATGGCATCAATGTAATCTTTATTGTATACTAGTGAGTGTACAAGTTTTACATTAGAGCAGGTGAGCAATTTCTCTTGGATTTGCACAATGAAATAGGAGGAAGCTGAAGGCCTATTTTGGCTAAGTTTTGGTCAGAGTAGGCAGAGCAGGTGGAGATCAATATTGCAGTGCAGGTTGAGCTTCAAGGATTGAAGTTGTCATTGTAATAGATCTATATTCTCATATGATATAATATAAAATAGAGGAGGGGTTTTTCCTAGTTGGGTTCCCCACTAAAAATACTGTGTTCCTTGTGATTGAATAATTGCATGCGTTTCTATTGTATGTTTTCCTTTCCGCAAATTGAGTAGAAGAAATTTATGTCTATTGTTTTCAGTCTGAATTCATTAACAACTGCAAATTTTGAGCTATTTCTATATGGTATTAGAGTTATTGAAAACTACATAGAAACTAGGTTCTAGATCTTCTCTCAGAAAAGTTTTGAATAACAAATTTGTGGCGCATGTATTTCTTCTATGCAGGAACAATGTCTTTCCATGGATTGAGGCTTGAGTATGCATTGGAGGGAACTTCAAATTTCATAGCTTGGAAAGATAGAATGGAAGTTGTGTTGGGTGACAATGGAGTATTGTAGTACACACAAATTGATATTCCAAAACCAACAACATCAGATGCACAACAACTAGCTTAGTAGAAGAAAGATACTGCAAAATCTAGTAGGATTATCCTAGAGGGAGTCAAAGACCATTTGGTTTCAAGTTTTCTTGGTAAGCAGACTACATATGCAATGTGGAAAACCCTCACAGAGTTATTCGAAAGTAGTAGTTGTGCCTCCATTCGAGCTTGTGAGCTTAACACTCCTTGGTCTTTTGAAGTCTTGGCACAACTATAATGATTCAATTAATGGAAGAGACAATGATCCGTAAATTGCCATGGATATTCCACTGGACAATTAGTCACAATATATTTGATAATAATATATTAAAACTATGAATTTCTACACTATTACAGTTTTACTAAACTTCTATATCTATAAATTTCATTGTAATTAGGCATGCATGTGAATGGAAATTATGTAGAAAAGTATAGAATGAAAAAAATAAGCACACACACACATAAGACACAAAATATGCTATGGGAAACCCTTTGAGGAGAAAACCCAGTTGGAAGGTGAGGTCGCTTCACTCCCTTTCTCTATCTAGAAATATGGCTATGAGTACAAACCCCCATAGGAGATGTTGGAAATAGTTTTCAATCACAACACATCTCAAGGTTATCCTATAGCCTCAAGAATATGATACCTTATTTTAGATTCTCTTTTGTGTATGTCCAACCTTAAACTGCTTACACTTATACCTTTGGTCCATCATCCTAGGTATTACCCCCCCCTAGTCCTTCTCATATGAGACTAGAGGTAGTGCCCCTTCACATATGGGCTCCACTCGGCCTATATTTTGACACAAAATTATACCATATTGTACCCTTTGTGGGAACCTTCATCATATATTGTGGTGTCCCATGCCCCTGGACATTACTCAATCACAATGTATTCCTCATAAAGTGATAGTTCAACCACACATTAATGTTATCATCAACTCTCTAGATTTCCCTAAATTCTTCCCTTTATGTGAGGAATAACTAAAATCCTCCTATGGCCATTCCCATCATCACACAACCATCAGAGGTAGAAATTTCCCCTTTACAAATATAAAGGAAAGAAATAACACCTCCCCAAAATACCAATGATTGAAAAAACTATGATAAACTATACTTCATTTACTCCACAAGGGAAATATCATCAACCATTTTCTCATCATTTACTAGTATTGAGATGAATTCCTCGTTTATGAAGTTATCACCAAATATGATAGCATCAAATCATGCAATTTGCATTGTTTATCACCTATTGGACCTATGGAATTATGCACAATTTTACACATGTCTCATTCACTACTTCCACACGCCTACAAGTACTTCATGACTCCTCTCAAGCACTACCACCACTTTCCAGGGTCTTCTAATCAGATGAAAAAATTCTCAAAGTCATGATAACACGTAGGTACCCTTGGGATTCCATGCACGATTACTCTTTCTGTTTAATACAAGACACATGGTCTCATTGGCATGATCCACTAATTGTTATAGCATCATTTAGCACTACTATAGACTTGATGATCTTTTCTAGCCTTGGGAAATCCCTTTTCCCATACATACCCTATATTATATTAAAAAATAATATTCCAAATTCCATATGCAACTCTATCAACACTAAATCACATACATACATGGGCCCTATAACATTGCACCTGCGTATACCTTTTAAAATATGAAAAAATAGAGTAAGATGCTATTTTTCGGGTCGAGTTTATTGGTTTTACCAAGAGCCCACCTACATGAGCCCATGGCACAATTGAATTAACAAATTTCAGGTGGTATATATACACTCCTTGGGTAGGCCTAATTCATACAAGAGAAGGGCTATCGACATTATACCGATTTTCTCCCATATCAAGTTTGTTTTTCCCGTGCCTCTTGCACTCCCAGTCTCTAGGAAAACCTAGTTTCTTTTGCAGAGATGCTCATCGTCCTTATATCATCTCCTTGCACTTATTAGAGAGGTTTTCTTTGTGGCCCAGGCTATACGGATCTAGAGGAAGGCTTCGTCGGTGCCTTTGGCCTGGATCAGGTTATACCTTTCCTGTACCTATTATTGTTAATCAATAAAGAAGCTCATGTCTTGTTCCTGATATGTTATTGTCTCATGAATAGTAGTTTATATGATTATATATGATGATTTGATATATATTTTATGTATGCACATTGAATAATCTATTATTTATATGCTTATGTGAATTGACTTGCATGCTTGCTCGTTCTGGAGGAAGCAGAGGCTTTGGACCCTACGAGAACATCATCAAATGTAGGACCTCCGGGTATGTTTACAAATCCATGTTTAATAATTCATATGTTTGGAATGCTTGTTTGAATACTCTTTGTTGATTATCTTTTTATGCTCTGTTGAGTCTTTCAACCCTTTCCTTAGGGAATTTCCCCACCAATAGAATTTTCATCTCCGCTGGAGAATACCATCAAGTATTTCCTAGAAGGGATGTTGTTCATTGATCTGGGTTTGTTTTGTTGTTTCTTGAATTTTTCTAGCCTTCTCGACTCTTAAGAAATTTGGTCATTCAGCCTGATCTCTTGGATCAGGGCCGTCTTTTTTATTTTCTCTATTTTTCCATTACATGGTTTTTATTGTAGATAGTAGTGTATGTACACGATTTCTTCCAAAGAAACCTGTGTATATGCGTGCTTCTTCAGACATAGTCGCGTATATACATGGTTGCATAGTTAAACAATCACAGAAGATCTGTAAATTTGATTTTTTTCAATTTCTTGATTTTTCTAGGGGTTTGACCAAGTTTTTTTATGATTTTCTGATATTAATGAAACCTGGAATTATCTTTTTGTCAGCTATTGTCAGTGATCTTCATCTTGTTCATGAAAAGCCTATGTTAACCAAGGGTTTGTAGTTTTTGAAGTCTTTTTTGTTGGAAGTTGGGTTGTAAATCTTCTTTATGAAGTATCTAGTTGTTCTGTGCTTTTGGAACAGGTTTGGTTGTTCTTGAACTTGTTTATAACCCATTATTTGAAATTGATTCTTTTGTAACCTTGAAGTTGGCTTATTTTTTCTTTTCCTTGCTTGTTTGTGAAAGGTGTTTTTAATTCTTGGATGAATGAGAGATTCCAGTTCTCTGAAGTCTTTCTAATTTCTAGAATCTTTTGTGTCTTGCTAATCAAATTATTTAAGGTGATTAAGTCTCTTATTCTGCTTTAGTCTTTTATCCTTGAGATAATTGGTGACTAGTGGGATTTGGGTCTTCATGTTGTTGGTCTTGAAATAGATACTTGTTTTTGAAATATGGCAACAAGAATATTCCAATTTAATTTGTCCTTGAATTACATTGTGAATTAAATTGAATTTAGTCTTAATAACTACTTGGAAATAATTAATTAATTCATTTTGAATTAATTAGTTGGAGAAATTCAAGTTAGAAGTCTTTTTGAAGTCATGCAAGAGTTATCCGTTAAATTAAGGAGATAAGATTGAGTTATATTTGAGTTGTAATTAGTTAACTCAGTTTACTGAGTTAAGTCTAGTTAAATTAGTTCCAAATTGTTTGAGGAACTAATAGAGAGTTAACAGTTAGTTGATGCATGCATGCACTCAACTAGTGTACTCTAGTTAACTAAAGATTCCATCATCAGAAACTCATGCATGTCTATTTTGAGAAAAATCCAGTTGAGATTAAAGACAAGGACAATGTACTATCAGTGGCATGTGTTTTCTTATAAAGAAAACTCATGCATGTAGTCAAGGCATCATTCCTTGAGGATTGTGTAATTCTGACAGTGTGTGAGAGTGATCATCCACTGGGTAGAAGAGGTTTTCCACTTGGTTGAAGGAGAATCATATCATAGGAACAACGCAAGGAAAGGAGCATGGAGGGTAGAGAGGAAACCTTGAGAGAAGCATGGATTGCATGTGAGCATCTGTGAGGATTGTACAGAGAGATGGCTAGCTATGAGAGCTAAGGCTTTGTATAATTCCTATGTATTTCCACCTTGTATGATAATATAGATAGTGGGGGTTTTAGCTGAGGCTTTCCCCAAAGTATTATCATGTGTATTGTACATTGATTCTTCTTCTTTTGCTTATATTGTTCAACTCGATCTTTAAGCTTCTGCAAATTGATAGTAGAAGTAGGTTATAGTATTTTTCTTTGATTTATATTGCATTATCGGGTTAACCTATAGGAATATCTTCTACAACAATATTAGGATGTCTTCCAACACTTGGTCCACCCGTTCAATTTTCCCATCCATCTACAGATGGTAGGCAATACTGAATTGTATTTCAATGCCTAGTCTAATAAATAGAGCCTTCCAGAAAGAAAAAGTAAACTGCACATATCTATCATAAATTACTACCTTAGGTATGCCATGTAAATGAAAATTTTCTCTCATTAATATATCAACAATTTGAACAGTTTTGTAAGTTCAATGAATGGGAACAAAATGTGCTGATTTACTTAATGTATCCACAATAACCAATATCGAGTCATTTTTCCTTCTAGACTTAAGTAATCTTGTGATAAAATACAATGTGATGATTTCCCATTTCCATTTAGGAATGGGTAATGGGTGAAGTAAACTTCATAGATGTTCTAGACACCTACTGACATTCTAGACATTTCACTAGATATTCTACCACATTTATCCTCATACCAAGCCAAAAATAATTCTTTCTTAAAGAAGTAATTAATTTATGGTAACCAAGGTGGATAATGTTATCACTTAGATTTTCCTTGAAGTTGTTATAAGAAGGAAAGGGGTTTGAGGTAACCACAAACCATTCTTTTAAGTACAGAATCTAACCAATCTGTACTCAAAGAGGGCTCTCTCTTTATGATTTAGCTTTGTTTATGGGATATTAGGCTAGTTATGAAAGCTTGAGTGGTTTTGATTTTGTTTGGTGGTGGAATTCAGGAGCAGATGAATAGAACAAGGTATTTCAGGCCATTGGGCTATGAAGTCAACTGAAGATGGCTTAATTGGATCATGTTGATTTAACAAAGGGGAGTTTCATAGGGCAAGATAGCTAAACAAAAGACAAATGATAGCTTAAAAGGGTGAAATGGTCTTGAAAAGGGAGGAAGGGCAATTAAGGATCCTTCAACAAAGTTCAAGATATGGGAAAGCATGTGCTCATTAACAAAAAGCAATTAAGAATTTTTTGTTAAATGGTCACAATGATAAACTATATAAGTAGGGATAAATTAAGAATTCCCTACCTATAATAGCTTAGAAGAAAACAGTAAGAAACTAAACGAAATATAATTTTTTGTTTATCATTCAGATATGAAACACAAACGAATATTTATTAAACCAAAAAAAATGTAAAAACACAAGATATAGAATACTTATTTGTTTCTCGTTTAACACAGGTATCCTATAAAAATCCTTTGCTTTATTACTTTGTCCAGCCAACCATACAATAGTTGTTCAACAACACTTCTATTCCAAAATAAAGTGTCTACAAAAATGTCTAAGAATCCACCCATAGTACTTTGAATAAGGAAGTACTTATACAAAGTTTACATCAAAATATTTCCCAACTAAGAGAGATACATTCTAGGAAAATTAAATATCTTTTACATGATTGGAGATAGTCTTGAAAGTAGAAACTGAATGTGAACTGATTGTTTGATGTCCCTGTTTTTGTTGAAGGAGTTGGAGGCAGGTCCTATGAATATGCATCTTGCTATCTTGCTCGTAATTCTGTGTTGGATGATTGATTTTAGCTTTTCACTGATACTCTTTTACCTGTGATTGATACTCTTTACCTGTGACTAATACTCTTTACCTATTTTACCATCATTCATCATTTTTTACCAAAATTGACTGTGGTAAATACTTCAATTTACTTCACTTTTTACCATGGTAAACCATAAGATGTCTGTCATGTTGGTCCATCAATCATTTCTCGTTATTCTTGTCCTTGTCAGTTTTGTGTACATTTCATCTGTTTCTGTGTATTTTACAAAGTTTGGTTGTGCTGGACACAAGTGCCTTACTTTATGCTCAATGTAGAAAAGGTTCTCCAAACTATCATAGAGAACTCTCCCTGTAGGCAATGCTTTGGCTGCAGATGAATTGGCCTGATTGTTAGCTTGCTAATATAATTTTGTTGACATAATCATCCTGAAGCATTAGCTTGTCATTGATGACTAAAGGACTTGGAAGTCCTTTACTTTGTAAGATGCCAAATTTCTCCATAAATTCATCTATGTTTTCCTGCATATTTTGACATTTACGTTCCAGGCCTTGCACTAGCCTCCTTTTGGTTAATACTTTCTTTATTTCGAGGATGGTAGCAGTCATATCCTCAATGTTTAATTGTTCCAACTGATGCTTGTTTCTACTGTTTAGAAAGTTTATTAATCTGATAGCTTCATCAGGCTTCCCTCCTAGTTCTTCCTTGGTTTTTTTCAATCTCTTGAAGAGCAACTTTCACTAAGTCAATTTGTTCAAAAATGATTTGAATTGATGACCAAATATCATTGATTGAATTAATGATATTGGTCCATAATATCTTTTTGATATCAATCAAAGGCTTTTCAAATGTAAGATCCTTTTCCAGTGTTTTAATCTGTTGAGTCAAGCCTTTGTTCTTTCTCATTTCTTCGGCAAAATTGAATTTTGACACATCATACTTTTGCTCTAAAGTAATGAATTTATCTTTTACCTTTTGCAGTTCAGTGACTTGGAGCTTCATTTACTCCATGGACTTGATCAATTCTTCTGTGCTCTGATTTGAGGTTCCTGCCTATGATGTACCTCTACCTATTACTTCTATAATTGCAACTGTTGCCAAAGGGACATTTGGTGCTAAAGCAGTTGCCAATGTAGAAGGGACTACTATAGAAACCACTGGCACTACATTTTGAGGCTGAGTGGTCAACTCACTCTGCCTGCTTTGTAGTGTTTTCTCCAATTCTTGCTCTGTCTCTTTTAGTTGCTCATTTAGCTTAAGGACCAAGTCCATAAGCTCTTCTTCATTTTTCTTCTCAATCACTTCAACAGTCTGAGGGTGAAAGAGTGGTGGCAATTCCAACTTCTTTCTCAGTGCAGCTATATATTCATTCCTTTTCTTTATTAGGCTCTCTACAGCCTTGATATCCTTTGGGTTATGGCCCAACTCATTAATCAAATCCTCCAATGAATTGATTCTATTGTCCTTTGGCTGTGAGGAGACCTTTTCTAGTTGCAATTGGGCAGTAGTGTTGTTTAGTGAATTTTGCAACCTATGTGCTATCATTGCCTTGCTTGTTAGTGTAGAATAAACCATCTCCCCTGTTTTCTTATGTAGTTCTATCTGATCTATGGGGTGGATATCTTTAGCTAAGACCTCAAAATCAGTCTTGAGGTAGTCTGAAAATGACTTCGGCTATTGTACTGTGGGATTTAGAAACCTCAACTACATTTTACCTTCTTTTATGTCATAAGATGACATCAATATGGTTTGATTTGTAGGGGCCATCTTCAAGTATTGAGTATACGCTTGGGCCTTTAGCTGCTCATTCTTGGCCTTTATCTCCTTGAATTTTCCTTTTATGTCTATGATCTTCTTAGATGAAAATCTGAAAGATGAAACTTCGGCACTCTGCTGTCTTTCAAGCTCTTGTCTTTGTGAAGTGGAAGGTGTCCCACCTGTTGGGAATGTATGTAGACTATCTCCACCTTCTTTCCTCAATCTCCTTCTTGTTTCCTCAAAGAATTATTCCTCTGAATATGCATTTAGCTTGTGCCTCTTAGCACTAGGCTGATCTGAAGGAGCACTGGCAAGGGTAGCTACTTCCCTGTCTCTTTTCAAGTTCTTTTCCTCACTCAGAGGAGTTTGAAAAATGGGGGGGTTTCCCATATTAACCTGAGCTGGATGAGGTTGTGGTGGAGCTTGTTCTTTAGATATTTCAGGCTGCTCTGACATCTCTGGTTATTCTGATGCTGGAGTACCTGTTCCTTGGTCTTGTTCCTGTGGTGGTTTTGTTGGGGGTGCACTAGTTTCCTGTGTGTGCCTTTGAGAAGTCTTTGTTGTAGAGGCACTAGGCTCTGGTGTTGGCCTTTGAGTAGATTCAACTGGTACCTGTTCATAAGAATCTAGGTCAAGTCTCTTTTCTAAGTCTTTCATCACATTCTCTACCTCAACTTGATCACTATCCATTTCAACTAGAGTTCCTTCCCTCCATTCATCCGTATTTACATACTATTCTACCTCAGGGATTCTATGATGGATATATGGTGATAGCTTATGTTTCATTCTCCTATCACAAATGAAACCTTGTGGATCATATCTCCAAGCAAATCTTTTCTTTAGTCTCATTCTTTCTAGGATTTCTTCTGCTCTTTTAACTTCTCTATTTTTGTAGACAAATGGGCCTAAGTAATCTTTAATCCTCACTTGTGCTTTCTTCTTAGCCTTGGTAAAATGAATTTGATCAGAGTTTAAAATTTTCCTATAATATTCCAGTGCAAACAATCTCATAGGAATATACTTAGGCAGTTTGAGCAGAGGGAGTTCACAACCATATATTCGAATTTCAGTGTGATTTTGGTACAAGTACCAGTCACCTATATTGTACTGCTTTAATAGTTGAAGAATTCTTTTGATTTCATCACTAATCCTGGGAGGAGGACTTCCTGTCAGCATGGTGGTCACAAGGTGGACAAACTGGTCAATGAATTCATTGTATGAATAGGGACAAGTATGTGAATAGTGGAAAATGGAAGTCCAAAAAATGTTTGATCTGGGATTACCCTTTATATCAAGTTTATTTACAGAGAATGGAAACTTGTCAGACTGATAGTAAAGGAAAATGTGATATATGACTGTAGAATACTTGAACACCTTTTCATTTTTTAGCCTCATGAACTGGTCATGGATTTTCATAGCAATGAAACCAGCATAGTTATATTTGACAACAGGAGGCTAACCATGGGTTAAAAAGGACATTAAAACTAGAGTCAATTCATCCACATACTCACTATTATTGAAACCCATGGCTGAAACTGTCATATTGACTATATTTTTGCCTATCTCTGTGAAGAAAGATGCCACATAGGGAGGAGGATCTTTGGGTTGATGTTGTTTATCCATAAAAGTATGGCAAAGGTGACTAAGTTTAGACAAGGACATTTTAGATGCTTTCTCTAGTAATTCCCTAAGGGAAATGGGGGTGAGGTCTTGACTGGGTTGAAACTATAACATTTCATTGATTGAATCTGCAGTAATTGTGAAGAGAATAGTTTGATTGGGGGACATTATTGCTCTGAGGGTGGGATTATAATTGGCATGAAATTGACGGATAATGTCAGGGAAAATGCACACAGAGGGGAGCATGTACTTGGGAGATTTGATTCCCAAAGTCCTATGATACAGAGCCATTCATATAATTGTCCCAGCATTAACAAAATACTTTCAAGGAGATTTCCTCAGTTTCAAGGTCTTTTATTTGAAAATATTTATCTGCTAAGGGCAGATAATCCAAATCTCTATGAGGGGTAGTGATAGGAGTTATATTGAGGACTACGGGGTTTCCATTTTTGGTTCTTGTGGATTCAGATAGGAAAATGGGTTTTCAAGTAGTGTTGGTGAAAACAGAAGGTCCTAGGAGTCTTCAATTCTAAATTCCACAACTGAATTATAATGAATTTTGGATTTTTCAAAGTAATTACAAAGGAAATCAAGTATTTACAGGGTTTCTGAAAGGAAACTGGTAAATATCTATTTTTAAATGACGGACAATGAAGTGCAAGTTCACTGGTGCAAATGGTGGACTAGAGCGGCATCAAACTGCAAGTTTCGGGGTGGCTGACGGTTGGAGTATGAGCTGGTTGACCTCAACGTTCGGGTTGCATGCATGCACTTTCAGAAGAAGGACAAAAAACTGTTTTAACTTTGCTTTTATGCAAATTGAAAGCTTTTGGCGGGTTCGTGATATCGACAGGTGGTGTCAAAAGGGAGGCGACTTGACGTTTTGTCTTTAGTAGGAGGTAGTAAGCAGGTTTCATTGCACCGCTAATGGAAGGTAAGTGGTATTTGGGCGAGACCGCGTGATTCCATATGCTGCTTGATGCGTAGCATAGGTACTATTCATGAAATCGCTAACCATCACGTGCTAAAAGTCGACCACAGAGGTCCGTGTCATATGCGCGATGACCGTTGGATCTGCAGGATCCGATCGGATGGTCGTCAGGGAGCTGAAGTGACTGGTAGATATGGAGGGTGGGCCTGATATAAATTAAAAAGATTAATCATATTGGGGGTGATTTTATTGGTTATTGAATTATTAATTAGTCCAAATGATGTAATTAATCCTCACTAAATGGTGGCGGGGTTGGGTTCTTAATTAACTATGGATTAGCTAATCAATCCTGTTTATTGACTTTATATGGTTATATTTAACCGCTGGATGGAATATGTAATATTTGGGATTTATATAATAATACGGGCCTAGGTAATGTGTTTTCGAGAAATAAATAATAATAGTAATTAGAGGGTAATATGACTTTATGGAATGTGAAATGCACGCTAAGTTTAAAACATTTTCATCATACACAGTTAAAACTTAGGCTAAGTGAATATGAGGGTTTATATGAAGAGTGTTTTATTTTCCCTAAGTGAAATAGGATTTTACTTAGGAAAAGCTTTATTAGGGAAATGAATAACTTATGAAGGGGGGTGAATATTGATGAAGGGACTTAAGCACGTAGGCATTATAAATTATTGGGCCGAGGGTTTGGTCCCTCCAAAAGTCAGAGAAATGCTCTAAGCCCCTCTAACTTTGGTAATGAACTTTAGTGCTTAGGGAATTAGTGAAGATTTTTAGGGTAATGAGTAGGGAAGTTAATTATTTTGACTTTGAATGTTAAAGTGCCTTTCCATGTGATACATGCCTTTGGCTAGTGATGAAATTAAAAGATTTAAACATTTAAACTTATCATTCACCGCACATTTATTCTGCAACCATCATCTACTTACCCTACCTACTTTACCCTAGCATTTTCATTTCTTTATTAGCGTGCACTTAGAGTGGCAAACCCTTATCAAACTTTCTTTTCTTTTACATAGTGATACCTATCTAAATCTACACTTAATACATCCAAGGGCTCAGATTAAACTGTTGAACTCCTTTTATTCACTCTACCTATGTACTTATCTGCCAAGATTAAACTGTTTGGTTAGATCTTTATTCTATACTTCTACAACATGAAATTGCAAATATGAACTAGTCAAGATTAAACTATTTGACTATTCATGAATTGTGGCATAGGTGACAAGTTGCACATAATTTTTATTATACAAAAGTAAAAACGTAGTGGCATTTTGACTTGCACACTTTCCTGGTCTTTTATTTTTGTTGGAGTTCATTTTCTTTCATTTTTTGACCTCTTTTTTATGCTTTTCACCCTTTTATTCTTTTTCTAGGGTATACCCTCTTTACATTTTTTAATTTTTTGATTTTTTTACAGTGTGGAAAACCTTTGCAACAAGTAAAAGTATGAACATATTTCAGAGCTAAACCAAGTCAATCATGATATATGACACCTATTGGTATAGGGCATAATAGGTAACATAGGGGCCTCTATGACACTCATCTAAAATTAAGTGTTTAATAGCTTGTTGGTTGGGGACATAGATTATGTTCCTATAGGTTAGCAAATTATCTTCATTGATGGCATATTCTAACTATTTTTCAGAGTTTCCCTCTTGCTTCGTTCACTACGATAAAAATTGCTATTCTGGGTCTCTTTGGGATGCTTCTTTAATATGATCTATAAAATCAAATTTTACTTGAGTATATGAAATTTCATTTATATAATTCAGTCTTCTACTTAGGGTGTTATCCACTCAATTTTCCTTACCCTTCAAGTGTTTTATATCAAATTTGAATGGACGCCTAAGAAAGAAGCCCATCGTTCTTACTGAGTATTAAGGTTGGTCTATTTAAATGATATATATTTATGTAGGAATGAAATGAAATACAAATTCAAACATAAACACAGAGATACAGTGAAAAATGAACTTCAATTCATTAATAACAAATACTAAAAAACTGTTTACATGGAGAATGAAAATAAACTACGTCAAGCAATGGTAGCTTATCTCTAAAAAGAGACGTGGCAGCTACATTCCTCTGAACTATGTTACAATGAGTCTGGAATGACTTTTTATTATTGAGAAACAAGGGAAAACCTTAAACATCCCAAAACCTAACACTAGGAGATGAAGCACCAAAAGTTTGTGGGCCCCATTAGGGCTAGTTAGTACACCAAATTTTCGAGGTCATGACTTTGGCATATGATCTTCATTTGACACATATGATACCTCATTACAAATATTTGTCTGAGAACTAAATTTTTTGACTAAAAGCCCATGTGATAGACTTTTGATTTTCTTGTTTTCCAAAATAATGTCGTTTAGGGCCTCAAAATAGCTTTGGAAGTTTAAGACCTGAAAAACTACCAAAAATAGTAAATGATGCTACAACAAAGGAAAATGAAGAAAATAAAATTAGGGGTCCAAGTGGAATAAGAAGGTGGCCATCAATATCCACTTGGATAATTAAAGAAACTAGTCAAGCTACTATCATGGTCAATCATTAAGATAAACTTCTTTGCTAGCAATTAGTGCCACCATAGCTTTGATGTGTGGACTATTGTTGTTAATTGTAAGTCATAATCAAAATATATTTACTTGTGCTCATTCAAATTTGGAGACCATAGGCCACGACACGACCTTGTTGCATCAACATTCCTCCCAACCCTTTCTGACATGCATCTTTACAAACAATAAATTCCTTTTCTAGGTTTGGTATCCTTAGAACAGGGGTTGTTGTCAACAAATGTTTTAGCTAGTTAAAACTATTTCTGCATTTTGTTGTCCAATTAAAATCTTTCCCCTTTTTCTGCAAAAAAATTATAGGGTAATCTACTTTGGAAAACTCCTTTATAAAGCGACAATAATAGTCTACTAAACCCTAAAGGATCGAATGTCTACAACACTTTTAGTAATGGACCATTCCATCATAGCCTTAAACTTCTCAGGCTCTATAGTCATTCCCTCTTGGGCGATTACGTGTCCTAAGTATTGTATTCGATATTTCTAGAATTCACATTTCCTATACTTGGCATATAGTTGGTGTTCTCGCAAGGTATGTAATACTATTTGCAAATTCATTTTATCTTCTTCTATATCCTTTGAATAAATTAGAATATCATTGATGAAAATCAACACAAACGTGTTGAGATACTAGTGAAATATACTATTCATAGGGCACATAAATGTGGTTGGGGTGTTAGTAATCCAAAAATGTAGAACTACAAAATCATAGTTCTCGTAATGAGTCCTAAGTCCAATTTTGCATATGTCTTCTTCTCTGAGTTGTATTTTATGGTACCATGATCATAGATCAAGCTTGGAAAACATAGTAGCACCCTTCACCATGTTAGAAAATTATATATTACTGAGCAATGGAACACATAAAACAAGAGAGACACAGATATACATGGTTCACCCAATTTGGGCTACGTCCATGGAGAAACAACCAATCCTTCCTTTTATATTATCCAGCAAATTGAAGAGATACAACCTACAACAGATCCGATGTAATCCCCTATTCTCTCTCACTCAATCTCCTCTCTCTTTCTCACTCAGAATAAAAATCTACATAGACACAATACAATTCCCTCATATATAGCGAGGGGTTGCCTTCTAGGGAAAAAAACCCTAAGTTGAACATAACTTCTACCATCAGATATCCACCTAATGAACGACCCAGATTGACTACGAAATTACAACATTTTACAAGGAAATTTCACATCTATTTTTAGCTTCAGGGGAGTTTCCCTTGATCTCCCACCATGGGGGGCTCCCAAATATCACAGATGCCCCCCCAGACCTCCCTTGTAGCGCAAATATTATGGGTGGCATTGCCACCACATTACAAACTAGGGTCCAATGCGGTGGTACCTCTGAATAAAAAAGATAATCAGGCTCCACACCCAACAATCTCCCACTTGGAGAATAATTATAGCAACTCCACTGCTGCTTCATTTGTTGGACAATGACTGCAGTTTGGACTTGGCTATTTTTCATCTTCTTCATCATACTTGAAGACCAGTTGAAACTGAGCAGAATCTCCGTTTCTCCCTAGTTACAACTTTTGTTAACATATCTGTAGGATTATGGCTAGTGTGTACCTTTTCCAGCTTCAACTTTCCATCTTCCAATGCTAACTGTATGAAATGGTACTTGAGCTATATATGTTTAGTCTTGAAATGAAATGCAGAGTTCTTTGCAAGATGTATGGTACTCTGGATGTCATTATATAACTTGCCCAACTCTTTCTTCATACCCAATTCATCTAGAAACCTTTGTAACCAAATCATTTCTTTATTAGCCTCTGTAGCAACAACATACTATGCTTCCATTTTTGAGAGTGCAACAACACTTTGTAGTTTTTAAACCAAACTGACATTTGTTCCACCTACTGTAAACACATACCCTATTATGCTCCTCCTGTTATCTCTATCACCCACCATATCTGCATCAACATATCCCTGTAGAGAATGTTTGAACCACCAAATCATAATGCTTGATTTGTGGTACGTCTCAAATACATGAGAATCCACTTCACCATCATCCAATGTTATTTTCCTTGATTGTTCATGTACCTGCTTACAACTCCCACTGCATGTGAAATATTAGGACTTGTGCAAACCATTGCATACATTAAGCTTCCAACTGCTGATGCATATGGAACTTTAGACATATAAGTCATTTCTTCCTGAGTCTTGGGACACACCTCCTTACTTAATTTGAAATGGCTAGCCAAATATATACTAACCGGTTTTTCATTTTCCATATTAAATATTTTCAACAACTTTTCTATGTACTCACTCAGATGCAATGTTAATTTTCGATTCTTCCTATCTCTAGTTATTCTCATTCCAAGGATTTGTTTTGCAGCACCCAAATCCTTCGTTGCAAATGAGTTCACTAGTTTTCTTTTGAGCACATTTATTTCCTGCATGTTAGAACCTGCAACAAGCATGTCATCTACATACAATAACAATATAATATAACTGCCATCATTTTTCCTTTTCAAAAAAACACAATGATGAAAGTGACATCTAGTATAACATTGTTTAGACATAAACCTGTCAAATTTTAGATACCACTGCCTTGGAGCTTGTTTTAAGCCATACAAGCTCTTCTTCAACCTGCACACTAGTTTCTCCTTCCCTTTTACCTCATAT